>JAHWFP010152318.1:7605-39950 GCA_023313725.1 Lithobius niger | reverse complement strand
ATCCCCCCCCCCCCGCCTAGTTGTGGTATATAACACTGCAGTTTCCGTTAAAGCTTATTTAATTTAATAGTAATGATTATTTCATTACCCAAACCAAAGTACTAAGCTTTAACCAGAGCCTATTCACGATGTGCATTTGTAAATATCCAATCAATAATCATTTTCCCAATGTAAAGGCCTTTCCCAAAGTTGAAAAGTTGAAAACTCAATTTGGCCTGTCTTTAGTCATTCCCTACTCCTTCAAACGGCTCTGCACGAAAACGCTTTGCCCTAACGACTTTCCCATTGTTCTCCTGGCCCTCCACCAATCAGACGCCTGTAGCTCTCCTACCCGTCCGCGCTTTGGTAGAGAAAATCCGCTGCTCCAGCATAAAAAAAGCCCCAGTTGCCCTCCCTCTACAGCTCAGTCAGCACAGCTCACAGATCTCTCAAGCTAGAAGGGTCACGCCGGTCGGGAGTGGTGATGTCACGTCCGTGGTTGCCATGCTGGGCAAAATGGTAACTAGTTTAACTTACAAGTTTATCTTTAGGACCCCCCAATTCTAAATTTATAGTCGAACTTAAATTTACCTCTAGCTTGGAGTCTTTATGGTTCGTAAGCCTTATCGGCATTGCTGGTCTTTACCACCATAATGTTAGCGTAGGTATCTCTTCTTAAAAACCCATTTTCTTTCTTTGTTCATTTTATAATGTAAACAAAGGGACGGGTTGATCCTCGTGGATTCAGGGAAAAATAACTGTTGGACGACTTGAATAATACAGTTGTCAAATATAGTTGTAACTTAGCGGACGCGGTTCAGCTTGCTGGTATTCCAGGATTGGAACCCAAGAAAAAAATACTTTTCCTACTCGAAATTAAGTGTATTTAAGAAACAACATCGTTGTTCTTGTGTAAATTGAATTACTAAATGTAAATTCATGCCCATTGCTTTTCAAACTTGTTAAAGCCAAAACTAGTGAACTCAAACGTAAAAGTGTTTGTTATAATCATTTTCTGACGTTTTAAAATAAAAACCAAGAGTTTTTAAACCTCAGGTTCGTTCCTTAGCAGATTAATTGTTTTTAAGTGGAAACTATTATGTAGCCCTTTTAACTTTTATACTTCGTTAAAGCAGTTAAATTATTCCAGCTTTGGTGGCAGTGAAATTATCGGTAGCATTCAGGTTAGGCCTTAGTTAGGGCCCGACGCTCCACCCCCTACACCGGGACTGTAGCCCATGCTGTGCTTACTATCGTAAAAAATTGAAATAACCACGCTAACTTGAAGCTAAGAAGGACTCGTCAACCAATGATGTCGGGGCGCTACAAGCACCTCAGCCGTCGTAGCGTCCGCTGCTACAACTTGTTGGCAGTGGTGGGATCAACAGGTGCTGCTCCCGACAAGCGTTTCCCCCCTACCATACTACCATGCCAAGTTTCTAGAAGGATGCAAGCCCATTCCAACTAGATGTCTGTGGTCCCGTCACAAAGGCCACGAAGCAGATGCCAGTGATCACGAAGCAGAAGTCGCCCCGCCGTCAAAAAACGGGGCAAAACACCGCCTAGCAGCCACAACAACTGCCGGCGCCAGAAAGCAACACCGCCTAGCAGCCACAACAACTGCCGGCGCCAGAAAGCAACAGCTGCCGCTTCCAGAGAGGCCCTCCTGCCGTGAGAAGTCTCCCCCAAACCCGATGCTGTAGGAGAAGCTGTCCGTAGAGGAACCAAGCGCTCCGTGCAGCACAGCAGTGGATTTTGTGTGTGCCAACCAAGGTCCCAGTGGATTAGACCACCAGAGACGATCTGCTGCCAAAAATCAGTGCCGGACTTCGCGTACTACGGTGGAACAGGAAAGACAGACTGACAACACAGCGATTGTGTGTAAAAGGGTAAGTGCGCATAGGATATGCTTAAAGGCCGCCAAGCCGAGTATTATAGTGAAGAACATTTATGTATTTTAGCTATTCACATACCCGAGTGCTAGGGGTCCTTGAAAGTGTATTTTTATGTATAAACTTGCTGGATTTGGTAGAGAAGTTTTTTAAATAATTTGCTCTGCCCAAAATTAACGTTCAAATTAATATGCGGCTGCATTTAATTTTGGTTAATTTTGGTTAATTTTGGACTCAAAACGTCCGACATGGATGAACTAGACGAAATCATTCATGGTCTACAAAACAAAGACCTCAAAAATGCTTGTTTTAAGTTAGGATTTACTGTAAGTGAATCTAGAGCTGAATCACAGCAAATCTTACGAGCAGCCCTCGAAGACGGAAAACTTGATTTGACAGAACTCTCTGATGCATTAGCTAGCGCTATAGAGAAGAGAGAGGCTACTATTTTAGCAAAGAAAAAACTAGCCGTAAAAGAAAATGAGCTTTTTCTCAAAGCAGAAGAGCTTAAAATAAGAGCTCTTGAAGTGGCTGAAGGTGACAAACGCCATCCCATGAATTAACCCTTAAGGACCAACAGGCTCAAATTCGAGACCGAGACGCCTTAATTAGGGAGAAAGAAATAGACAAAGAAGCCATGTTGGCAGCCCAGTTAAGCGCCCAAAACTTGGCTAGACTAGACAAACCGCTTGGATTAGCAAGGCTACAAGCTACAAATGTTAATGTTAATGCTGCTCCAAACGGAGCTAACGGCGCTCCCCCAGCTCAACCAAATCCAGTAGTAAAACAGGGTAAAGTTGCTGATGTTGTTCACCTAATGAACAAGTGGATGCCCAAAACAGAAATTAATAGTTTCTTAAAAATATTTGAGAGAATTATGATTAAACAGAAAATTCCCAGGGACCAATGGACGACCGCGTTGTTACCATTAATGGGAGAAGTATTAGTCTAAGTTTGCGACCAGCTTTCCGACAAGGAAATGCTCAACTACGAAGTAGTTAAAATTAAATTACTTGCCCGATTTGTCCATACCAAAGAGTCATTACAAACCCAGTTTCGTTCACTCGAAAAAGACCAAGAAATGCAGTTTCATGACTACGCATTTGAGTTGGAAACTTTGTTTTACAGATGGCTAGATTTAGCTAAAGTTAACCGAGATTTTGACAAGCTAGTTAATCTAATGCTCTTAGAGCAATTTTACAAATCTTGCCCCAACCATCTTAGAAAATGGATCCCCGATCAAATTAGGACGAAAACATTAGCCGAAGCAGCCCAACTGTGTGACGAGTATACCACTCGAAACAAGCAGATTGCTAACGAAACTGCTGCTCGTGCAGCCAAAACACAGCCCACAGCTGCTCAGTCAAACCAGGGTTCTAAACCTTCTGGTCAACAACGTGGGAACCAACGTAACCACAACACGACAGCTAATCCGACCGGATCTGTCGATGTGAACGCAGACAACCCGGGAGGGGACTCTGCCATAAACGATAGTGTAAAAACTAACCCTAATCCAGAAAGAGTTAGGCGTTGCTACGTGTGTAATTCCCCCCAACATTTTCGTAGTGAATGCCCCGAACATAACTCTAAACCACAGCAAGCTAATGCATGTTTCCCAGTCGGGAAAAATGCAAGTGAAATGCTCAAGTCTAGCTCACTAGAAGGTAAACATAAAATAAAAATTTTATGCGACTCCGGAAGCTCAGTTTCGCTGGTTAGTGGTAAACTCGCTCGGAACTGGCCACGTTTAAATCGAAAGGTTAAATGTCAAACAGCTTTAATTGACGTAATAGTTGAATTACAGCAGGTTACCTTGTGTGTAAGATTAAACAATGGTGCTAAGCTAAAAACAGTGGCTTGTATCTCTAAAGCCCGGAACTCCTCTTTGACGTAGTGTTAGGAATTCCGGGAATGGAATCGTTAAACAAAAAACTGGAAGTAACCGCCACGCCCCGTGATTTTTCTCCCCTGCCAGCCAAAGTAGCTACTCCCCAAGTCAGGTACGGCTCTAGCCAACCAAACGATAAGTCACAGGGCCACCAGCCGATCAGCCCCACGCGATTGGTGAAGGGTCAATCAGGCGATAATGAGTCAATTGCTTCTCAGCCTAACGTCGTTCAGTCCTCAAGTGCAGATGGGAGGAGCCTGCTTAACCCTTCTTGCAAATAAACCAATGTAAAGAAGCTAGTCTTCACCAACAGATTTGAAAGGAGACCTCTGCTCAAAAGATAAAAAACCTGAGGGTTTATCGTTTTCGCAATGAACATTTTTTTTCATTAGCACTCGCTAGCGCTCATTAGGCCTATCCAGACCTCCGTCTTCAACACTCCGTATCTTCAAGAAAAAAGGACCAAAACGTTAGAAATTTGCGGCCCTTAATAGACCTACACTTTCCCAAGACTTTAAATTTCCACTCCAATAATTTTCTACATCATTTTGAAAAAGTCACGAAAATGACCGGCCCGCACGCAAATCTTCGATCGCCATTTTCAACAACTTGTAAATAAACTTGTAATTACTTTTGCAGGCATAAAACCAACCAGCTTAGTGTTGTTTAGGAGGAGTTATCCTAACATACATGTAGTGGAAAACCCAACACTTGATGTTTTTATTTTAACGAAGGCCAAGTTATTTATGAAAACTTCGACTGTAATTTTTATTATTAGCGGCTGCAATAATATTTCACAAATATTCATGCGTTATAGCATTCAGGGAATAAGCTGGTGTATTTAACCTTTTATTTAATTTAATTGGGCAACAGTTTAGCAAAATCTAAGTATCTGAACACTACTGAACTCGGCAACACTTTCCTTCGAATTTTACCGGACAATTTTTCCAAAAGTGTTTATCTTGTATTTTTTTTTCAGGGCTCCGACCATAGTAACGTTCCTTCTATTAAAAATCACGTTGGTTTAAAGAATTGAGCAAAACACTTCGCCCCCCCCCCTTCTTCCTGTAATAGTTGCAATGCATAACATTGTAGTTTCATAAAAAATATATATAGGCGTTGTTATGATTTTAACTCCATGCACTTCTCAAGCTAAGGCCTCTAAAAACACCCAATTCCCTTTGCCATCCAAGCTCCTTCAGTATTTCAGTAATCAGAACTCAGTATTTACTTTCCCCTCCACTCAGAGTCCAAGGCTACCCTGCCCGTCCGCGCTGCCATGCCTACTTCCGGTAGTGACAGCCTGGCCGGCCAGAGTCAGACTCCCCTCCTCCAAGGCGATCCCTCTACCCCGAACCCCCCCCCCCCTCCGTCGCTGTCCTACAGGACCGCGGTTTCCCTCCTACCTGCAGGCAGGCAGCAGGTATAAAACAGACCTGGGAAACTGCATCTGCAGCATTGGCTCAACTCCAAGTCAGATGTTACTACGGCGGTCGGAGCAGAGATGTCCCCAGTACCGAGTGTTGCCATGCCGGGCAAGGTAGTAGTTTAGAAAACTAGTTTTAGCTTTAGTTTATTTTTTCGAACTTATTCTAAATTATAACTTAAAGATTTAAACTTAACATTTGACTTGAGTTTCGTGATTATGGGTAGTTAAAACCATCGGCATTTTCTGGTCTCCCCTCCCATAACTAAAGGGTTTAAGGGTCCCCTTTCTAAAAACCGGTTTTCTTTCTGTTTGTTTTACAAAATGTAATCAAGCATTTATTTTGAGATCACCAAGGTCCTGTAGCATAATTACAGAAACACAGACTTCGATGGTAGGGCCCTGATTATTGCTAGCTTGACTCAATGTGAATGGGTCGATTTGATATTGTGCAAGATGCCTTGAAACATAATCTTAGACTAAGCTTGAAATTGTAAGGAACTTTTTCTAACTTAGAGGCATTTACACCAAAGAACATTTTCTAAACGAAATTGTAAGTGTGAATTTTATTTTGAAATTCGTTGCCGATAATTTATTCATGTAAATTAATTTTTCTTGCGCTTTCACTGAAAGCTATTTTGTAGAGACTAGTTGCCCTGTAAAGTGTTTCTTTCCCATGTTTATTAAAACGAAGAGTTTTAAACTCAGTTGCTTCTAGAGAGATTTAATTTGCTAGTGTTTTAACTAAAAACAACTCTTTTTATTTAAAGCCTAAGGTTAGCAATTAAACCACCCACCTGGTGGCAGTGAACCAAAAACAATTAGATAGTACTAAATCTTCAGATAGGACATAGACGCTCTGTTCCTAACCGTGCATTAGTGACTGCCATGCTTGTTTAAACTCCGCAAAAGTAAAAACGGCCACCCGAAGTACTTCTAACTTTCCCGAGACCACACCAGATGTCGATTCAGAACAGTAGGCACCTCAAGGACCTGTGAGCACTGCTTTTCCCAGTCCCTTTTTTTTTTGTTAAAAGTAGGACCGATGTTTTGGTGTGAATTCTATACCAGTCTAGGGTGGAAATAAATGCATTTATTATGGCTCCTAGCACTGAATAGGTTTTTACAGTGAAAGGGAGGTTGTAAAACCTAACCTAATGTAATTTTCCTCTAAACAGTAGAGTTTTTTTTTGTTGCAAGTAAACCGGAAATCCAACAAAGTAAATTTATCGTGCATGTTTTCTTTAAATAATGAGTAGTTTGTCGCTACAACCGTGGCTCCATCTAGGAGCAACCAAACCTAAAATAGTGTACTTGTTGGAATTTTAAAACTTCAGAATCTACTGGACAAACCTGGAAAACATCTACGGATTGTTGCTGCATCAAGCCAGAATTTGTTTAAACATTTAATGGTTAAACGTTTCGTTTCAGTATAAATTGACTGAAATTTTTAACTGCATTTTTTAATTGTCATTTTGGTCTGTTGGGAGCTCATCCTTAAGCAACTCCCAGTTAATTCCCGTTTTGGACTTCACACCTAAATTTTAAGTGCCTATGTTTTACTCTTTTTGTCACTATCAACGTCTCCCTTTGTGGGAGAATATTAAGAAAGATTGTAACGACACTAATTAAATAGTCATTAGGAATATTATACGGGAGTTGCAACTTGTCCCCGGTTGGCTCCTCTTAAGTTTTAAACGAAATGGTTTTCTTTATAAAAAACCGTCTGTCTCACCTCTGAGTACAAAAGGTCAACTCTGTCATTATAAGGTTGTCGTTTTTATCCATAAAACCTCCCAGTGTTATATTGTTATGTTTTAAGTTATGGGTCATCCTCAAAACCCTTCAGTGTCAAATTTCAAACTGTAAACAAGTTGTTTGGTAACCTTAAACCATCCCAGTGGTATTAGTTACTGTTAAATAGAGACGGTGTTCTTCTGCGTATTCACAGAATATCCTTTTCTAAAAGCTATCCCAGCCTAGGTTAAAGGTGGACGGCGAGGTGTTTTACAGCTTGACAATCCGGAAAAATCTACAATTTGACATAATCCGGACTCATATGAACGATTAAGTAGCGGGATGCCTCATTTGACAGTCTTCTTTTACAAAAACCAAAACCTTGTATTCCTGCACCTGGCAGCGCGGACAGTATTTAGTTAATGGTTGCAAAAACAGTATTCTTAATTTGTAACCTTTAATTTTGCTTAAAGTTTTCCTAGCCATAAAAACGTTAGTCCCCCAAAAACACAAAATGGCAAAGTCAACATTTCTGTAAACAGTGTATTTTATTTCATGTCAATTTTTGCTTATTTTGGCGGTCTTGTGTTTATGGCATATCTTAGGTGCACTAACCCTTCTCTTCTAGGTTTTATTCCGAGTTCTAAGGAACCGTGAATAAAATCCTGTGTTTGGGGGATAATTTTTAATAATGGAATTTTTAATAATGGACAGAACGGCCCACCTTGCAACCATGTAATAGCCAGACACATTATCTAAGTCTTCGGGAAGCCCAATCTTCAAAATTCCATCCTGAAGTCTCACAATCGCCATTTGAAAACCACTCCAAAACTACCGCAGACCTCCTTGTATCTTGTATTTTCATTTTTTGCTTTTATTTTAGGGCAAAAAGCCCAAAGACACTAGCTTAGTTGTGATTTAGGAAGGGCTTCCATTTATGGTACTTAACCTCACATACATGTGGATACAGACAACCTTTTAAGTGTGATATTTTTTATTATGTTTGTAGGCCGCAAATTCTATGAAAAATTTCCACCCCGATCGTTACCGGTCTTATAACTTTAAAGTTATAGATCCAAATTAACTTAAATACGTTATAGCATTCACTAAGCTAGTCTATTTACCATTTTTATATTTTATTAATAATCTTTTGCCCCCAGAACGCTACCATTCGTCCGAAGTAATTCGACATCGGCAATCACCGGACACAAATTTGTGTGTTTATATTTGTCTTAAATCTCTACAAAAACCCGACTGTGACCATCCAAATGTTACTTCTAGCTTATCCTACTATTAAAATCAAAATAAACATTATAAAGATCTGTTCCCAAAGCAATCCGAAGTCAAACTGTGCTTAAAACTTCAAATCCCCCTCCCTCCCTCAGCCTAGTTGTGGTATATAACACTGCAGTTTCCGTTAAAGCTTATTTAATTTAATAGTAATGATTATTTCATTACCCAAACCAAAGTACTAAGCTTTAACCAGAGCCAATTCACGATGTGCATTTGTAAATATCCAATCAATAATCAATTTCCCAATGTAAAGGCATTTCCCAAAGTTGAAAAGTTGAAAACTCAATTTGGCCTGTCTTTAGTCATTCCCTACTCCTTCAAACGGTTCTGCACCAAAACCCTTTGCCCTACCAACTTTCCCATTGTCCTCCTGGCCCTCCACCAATTAGATCCCCGTAGCTCTCCTACCTGTCCGCGCTTTGGTAGAGAAAATCCACTGCTCCAGCATAAAAAGCCCCAGTTGCCCTCCCTCTACAGCTCAGTCAGCACAGCTCACAGATCTTTCAAGCTAGAAGGGTCACGCCGGTCGGGAGTGGAGACGTCACGTCCGTGGTTGCCATGCCGGGCAAAATGGTAGTGGTTGTAAGTAACTAGTTTAACTTACAAGTTTATCTTTAGGACCCCCCAATTCTAAATTTATAGTCTGACTTAAATTAACCTCTAGCTTGGAGTCTTTATGGTTGGTAAGCCAAATCGGCATTGCTGGTCTTTACCACCATAATGTTAGAGTAGGCGTCTCTTCCTAAAAAGCCAGTTTTATTCTTTGTTCATTTCATAATGTAAACAAAGGGACGGTTTAATCCACGTGGATTCAGGGAAAAATAACTGTTGGACGACTTGAAAACTACAGTTGTCAAATATAGTTGTAACTTAGCGGACGGCGGTTCAGCTTTCTGGGTATTTCAGGATTGGAACCTAAGATAAAAATGCTTTTCTAAATCAAAATTAAGTGTTTATAAGAACCAACATCGTCGTTCTTGTGTGTAAACTGAATTACAAAATGTAAATTCAAGCCAAGTTTTTTTGCAAACTTGTCAAAAGCTAATCTAGAACCAAAAATAAAAACCAAGAGTTTTTAAACCTCAGGTTCGTTCCCTAGCAGATTAATAATGGTTTTTAAGTGTAAACTATTATGTAGCCCTTTTAGCTTTTATACTTCGTTTAAACAGTTAAATTATTCCACCGTTGGTGGCAGTGTAATTACTGGTAGCATTCAGGTTAGGCCTTAGTTAGGACTCGACGCTCCATCCCCTACACCGGGACTATAGCCCATGCTGTTGAAGCGGCGGATGCTACGACGGGGTAGGTGCTTGTAACATCGCCGGTCGCCTGGTGTAACTGGATTTTACTATATATCACTCAGTGTTGCTTTCAAGTACTTTTTTGGTTAAACAGCACAACTGCTACTGTCCGAGTGTAGGGAATGGAGCATTGAAGTCCTAATCTAAGATCTAAGACTCTTGGAGGAGGAGAGACTGACCAAAACCGGCCGAGCTGTCACTACCGGAAGTTGGCATGACGGCGTGGACGGGCAGGGTAGCTGAGGGCTCTGAATGGATGGGAAATTGAATGCAGTGTTTAGGTTGGACGGGAATTGCGGACTTGGGAGCGTTAGAGGCCTGGCTTGAAAGTGCAAGTAAGTTTTAAACTCATAACAACGTGAATTTAGGCCTATAAAATTAAACTACGATGATATGCATCGCAACTATTGAAGGAAGGGGGGGGGGGGGGACGAAGTGTAATGCTTAGAATAAACATTTGACTTTGGGAACCACTGCTATTTACAAGGCATGATTTTATCGAAGGAAAGCTAGTTTGTTTACGTTTTTAGAGGTAGGTTACGGTCGGAGTTTGGATGGAGACGCTATAAAAAAAATAAACATAAAAATAAACACTGGGTCCGTAAAAATAAGCAAACATAAAAGTTTGAGCTCCGGTAGGGTTCATGGCAAGAAGTTAAAGTTATTAAAGTGCATTAAGTGCAAAAATCAAAAGATTAAATAGGCAAGCTTAGTTTCAAATATGCTATAACGCATTTAGGTTAGACTTTAGTTGTTTGCAGAAGCAGTGATTTTAACGTCGGACATTTTTCATAGTTAAAATAAGTCGTCACCTGTTTTTTATAAGAATAAAAAATATCGTGTGTTTTACATTTATGTGAGGTTAAGTACCATCACAGTGGAAGCCCCTCCTACAACAGAAATAAGCTAGTGGTGTTTTGGCTTTATGCCTGAAAGAATAAATTACAAAATGTACAATTTTGGCGTTTTTAAGTGAGATCGCCATAAAGACGATTTTCTTCTTGAGTTGAAGAGTTCTGCCCTCAGGTTTTTGGCTCGGCGGTGTTGAGGTGTCCTACCAAGAATGTCTAATACAAGACCGAGTTTACACGCCCCCACACAGAGGACTTTATTCGGGGTTCCTGTTGAACTCCAAATAAATGCTACAACAGAAAGGTCAGTGCACACAAGATATGCCAAAGAACAAGACTGCCAAGCCATGTAAATAAATTGCATAAATTAATGCACCAACGAATACACCTTCTGAGGAATACACCTCCCATGAAATACATCACCACAAGTTATAAAAATACACTGTTTACAAAAAATAAAAAATGCCATTTTATATTTTTGGGGAACTGACGTTTTTGTGACTCAAGAAATTTTTGTAAATAAATATTACAAGTTTAAAGGGACACTAGTTGCAAAAATTAACTTGGTGCTGTCCGCGCTGCTTGTTGCAAGAAATTCGTACAGGCCACAAAGAAAATTGGAGCAAAAGACAAGTTATATAAATAAAGACGCTGTTTTTGGATTATATAAAGTTACAGTTTCAGGGTTTTTGTAGCTGTTAATTCAAATGAGATAATCGCAACATTTAAGGCTCTAACCAGTCAGCCGTCCACAGAAAGGTATTTTTTTATCTGGGAAAACCTCGAAAAAAGACCCCTAGGCGCACTTCTCAGGACCTAGCTTGCGTTAAAGGTCGGAATAGAGGGTACTATAAACGCAAACGCAACTAGCAGCTCTATTTAAAGTTAACAGACTACCACTGGAGTGGTTTAAGGTTACCAAACAACTTGTTTTATATGAAAATGTTACACTAAAAGAGTTTTTGGATATAACTCTTAAAATAAACATAGAATACAACGCTGGGAGGTTTTGTGGGTAATAACCAGCAACCTTTTAACGACAGTGCTAACCTTTATCACAGAGGGGTAGATAGACAGTTTTTTTTTATAAAGAAAACCGTTTCGTTTAAAACTTAAAGAAGGGCCATCTGGGAAAAGTTGCAACCCCCGTAGAATATTCCTAATGAATATTCGAAAAATCTCTAATTATCCTCCCACAAAGGGAGGCGTTGATAATGACAAAAAGAGTAAACATTGGCACTTAAAATTTAGGTGTGAAGTCCAAAACGGGAAAATAGCTGAAAGTTCCTTTTGGTGTGGTTGCATTTTCAACATACCACTTAACAAAATTTTAAAGATATAAATTAGTTTCCAGTCAATTTGTACTGAAAATGACGTGTTTTAACAATTCATGTTTAAACAAATACCTGCTGAGAGTATCAGCGTTCATTACACAACTATCCAGGTTTGTCCAATGAAGCAGTTTAAAGTTTGCAGACTTTAAAGTAATAAACACGTTTTTTGGTGTTTAGGTTAGGTGTTCAGAGATGTAACCACCTTTGTAGCGGCGTACAATTGCTATTTAAAAGAAACACGCACGGGATTCTACTTTTAATTGCAAAAACTCTAATTTAGAGAAAAAAATACCTTCGGTTAGGTGTTATAACTTCCGTTTCACTGGGAACATCTATCCAGTACTAGAGCCATAATAATGCATGTATTTCCACCCTAGACTGACATAGAATTTACACTAAAACATTGGTCTATTTTTTTCAAACATGAACTGGAAAAAAAAACTATGCACGTATTAGTTGATGAGTTTGAGACCTATTCAGAGGTTTTACTTACTCCCTACTGGTAAAATTACATTTTAATTTTCGGTTAGGTTAGCGTTACAACCTTCGTTTCAACGAAAAAACAATTATTCAGTTTAAAGAGTCATAATTGTGGTGATCAAGCACAAAAATTTCACTTTTTTATCCAAGATAAAAGTTTAACAACAAAACACCGGGTCCTAATGTAAAAAGGATCAGAAAAAAAACTGCATCTAAGTTTTCACTACTTGCATACCGATTTAATTTAGTTTAAAATCAGTCTAGCTGTCTTTACTAACTTTTAGGTTAAGGTACGATTTACTTCGTGACACAAGCCAACTTGAGAAGCTGGTTTCGTTTGTTTTTAGCCAACTGGACATGAACACACTGCGGCTCACATCATTATCGGACAAGCTGCGTTTCAGAATACCTTTTGGAGGTGTGTTGGCCTCATGGCGACGCTGTAGCCAATCGAGGATCGTTGGGGCGTGGACAGTTTCCACTTGTTGCTGTGGTACTTGGCGCTGGCCAGAGCAATTTATAATGAGATCCCTCCCATCCAAAACTTTTGCACTCGGCGACCGTACGTTGATTGGTTGCCACTGTTTAGGCGCCCAAATGTCTGACGGCGCTTGGGACTTGACCACTCCCGCGGGGCGGGGTTTGTTTACGTGAGCGCTTTTTTGATTGACACGCTCGGGGGGGGGGCTGACACATTCGCAGCGTTTGGGGCAAAATTTCGAGGCTGGTTTACAGTTTGGTTTCACAAATTAATCCCTGGTATTCCCAAAACCACATCGAAAATAGGCCTAGATGCTTTCGAAATGCAAGCTACTGTTTTTACCTGGCTCCATTCGTTAATTTTACACATAGATTTACCTGTTGTAACTCCACGATGTCTTTACTTAAGATAGTGTGACACTTACTTTTTTGCTTCAGGCGTGGCCAGCCCTTGGCAAGTTTAGCACTGACGATTGAGACTGAGCTCCCAGAATCGCACAAAACTTTAACGTTACGTTTTCCTATGCTGGCGTCTATAGTGCTAGATTTTAAAATAGTTAGGGCATCTTTCCCTACAAGAAAGCATGCATTAGCAGATGCCGAAGCTTTGTTAAGTTCGGGGCAGCGATTGCGGACGTGCGAGGCCGAGCCGTATTCGTAACACGTTCTAACATTGTTAGATTTGACATTGTCGGTTTTATCAGCGTTAGCATCAGAGCTATTACGCTGTCACTGCAATTGTTAGTCCCAACCGGGTTAGCTAATACCTTTCGAGTTTGTTTTGTTTAGTCGACTGAGCACTAGCGGGTGCCTTCCCTGTTTTAAGGGCCATGTCGGCAGAAATTTGTTTATTTCTGGTTGTAAACTCGTCACAGAGTTTGGCTGCTTCTTGTAACGTCCCAGATCTAATCTGGTCCGGCAACCACTTGCGCAGTGCAATAGGACAAAATTTAGTGAATTGCTCAAGTAGACTTAAATTAGCCAACTTGTCGTAGCTGTTATTTACTTTAGCCATCTGGAAAATACGGTTTCTAACTCAAACGCATGTTCATGGAACAATTGTTCTGGTTCACGTTCGAGAGAACGAAACTGGGCCTGAACTGACTCTTTAGTTTGAACAAACCTTTCTAGTAACTTATTTTTAAATAGGTCATAATCGTGCATTTCTAAAACTGACATTTGATCACACACTTTAATCAAAATTTCTCCAAGGAAAGGTTGGAGTCCGACGACCCACTCAGTTTTGTCTACACGCTGGGTTTCCATAGTCTTTTCAAAGATTTTTAAAAAGCTATTGATTTCCTATTTGGAAGTCCACTTATTGACGACAAGTCTGACAGCATCAGCAATTTTACCCGGTTTATTTACAGGGACACTGGGAGTAGGAGTTACGGTACCACTACTGTTACTTGAACTATTATTAAGATTATTATTATATTATTTTGCTTAAATTTTGGCGGTCTTGATTTCTGCCTATCTTGTGTGCACTAACCCCTTTATTATAGCTTTTATTCCGAGTTCTCAGGAACCCCGAATAAAATCCGGCGTTTGGGGGCGTGTAAACGAGCGCCAGCGAAAAACGCCTGTTTTTCAAAAATGAAATTTTTTTTTCTCGAGGCATATCTGGCCGTTTTCGCAATAATGGTCCGATTTCCACAAACTCTTCGACATTTAATAGCCTGTCAAAATACAAGACTCTTGGGGAAGCCCAATTTTGAACTTTCCACCTTGAAGACCATTAAAACTACATTTGAAGATCGACCAAAACCAACCACATCGCACCTTCATCCGGGCCGCCATTGCTGAACTCTGTATTTTTGTATTCGTATTTTATTCCATTTCTTTTAGGGCAAAAAGCCCGAACATACTAGCTTAGTTTATTGTACGAGGATCTATGTACAGACAACCATTTTGAAGTGTGATATTTTTTATTGTGTTTGTCGGCCGCAATCCCTATGAAAAATTTTCACAACGATCGAATTTTAACTTTAAAATTTTAAACGTTAATTGTTCTCTGTAACTTAATGTGTTATAGCATTCAACTAGCTAGTTTATTTAACCGCATTTATACTGTTATTATATTCTTTTAACCCCAGAAACGCTACCATATGTCCAAACGTATAAATGTCTTACGACCTGGCATTCTACCGGACACGAATTTTTCAGCGTATATATGTTTATTTTAGTTCTCCTCCGACTTGACTGAGACCTACCGAAATCTGCAAATAGCTTGATCTAATATTAAACCCTAAAAGAATTCTTAAAAAGATCTGTTCAAACCAAATCCGAAATCAAACTGTGCAAAAACTTCGAATTACCCAATTTTTCCCCCCTCCCCGGCAAAAACTAGTTGTGGTGTTTAACACTGCAGTTTACCTTTAAAGCTTATAAAATTTAATAGTAATGCTTTATGCATTACCCAAGCCAAAGTAATAAGCTTTAACAAGAGCTTATCCACGTTACAAACATGTAAATATTCAATCCGTAGCCAATAATACAAAGTAAAGGCCCATTTCCGAAAGTTTAATTGAGTAAAACTCAAAACAGGCCTATCTTTTCCGTCTTGAATGTCCCTACTCCTTCAAACGGCTCTGCACCCAGTTCCTTTGTTCATCCGACTTCTCCTCCCACTTTCCATTGTTCTCGAGGCCCTCAGCCAATCAGACCCCCGCAGCTATCCTCGACGTCCGCGCTTTCCCTCCTCTCCAGCATAAAACCCCAGCCCCAGAATGCATAGTTAGCACAGCTCACAGATCTCAAGCTAGAGACCGGTCACGCCAGTCGGGAGTGGAGACGCCATGTCCGGAGAATGCCATGCCGGGCACGATGGTAGTGGTTCGTATGTTATAGTTTAGCTTTTGAAAGTTCAGTTTAGGACCCCCATATTCTAAATTTTAGTTTAAAACTTAACTTAACTCTCCAGCTAGAGAATATTATGGTGGAGACGCCTGTAGCGGCATCTTAGGTTTCCTCTCCCCATAACGTCAAAGTGGTTCTCTTTCTAAAAACCAAATTTTTCCAGTTTATTTTAAATGGATTTTTAATTTAAACTAAATGACGGTTTGATCTTTGTGGAAGTCAAATTGAAACAAACTGATGCCTAAGTGTAAAATTGCCGGGCTTTTTATTACTTAGAACAGTTCTCGAGGGACCTAAGGGAGGTTGATCTTTTTGTACTTGGAAAACTTAGAAACACAACTGTGGACGGTTGATCATAAGAAACATACTGTCAGAGAGACTTTAATCAGTTGCGGCTGTCAAGTCTTGCGGGTGTCTCCGGGAGCACTCATGATTTACTTTTTCTAATGTAAAAATTTAAACTTTTATTCAAACCAAGTGTGTTTGTCTGAATTTATGAAATACTAAGGTATATTCAAACTTGCTACCATATGTAAATTCAAGTTGTTGCCTATTTAAATAATTGGTATTCAAAAGCTTTTAGAAGCAAACTATAATGTAAAGTGTACTTTCATTCTCTGTCGCAAAAATAAAACCAGGAGTTTTAAGCTTCAGTCGTTTGCTAGACTTGATTAATTGTATTTTAGTGTAAAATTAAATATGTAGCCCATTTTTAGATTTTAGCTAGTTAAACAGTTAAATCCACCGTTGGTGGCAGCGATACCGACAGTTTAAGGTTAGGCCCCTTTAATTAGGACCGGTGCTTCATCCCCCATGCTGGGACAGTGTCCATGCTGTGTTGAATAACGTAAAAAGTCGTCATTAACACCGATTAACCTCAAGCTGAAACTCCACGTACACCAGGGAAACCGGGGGCGTTACAAGCACCTAAGCCGTCGTAGCGTCAAACATGGCCACTAAGCAGATGCCAGTGACTACGTTACAAAAAGTCACGAAGCAGAAGTCGTACTAAAGTCAAAAATAGTACAACCCCCGCCGCAGCTCCAACAACTACCGGCGCCAGGAAGCAGCCGCTGCCACTTCCAGTAGACGTCCTCAAGCCGAGAGCCGTCTCAACCCCAACCGATGCTGTAGGAGAAGAGGCCCGAGAGGGAAACTGCGCTCCGTGCAGCCAAGCAGAGGATTTTGCGTGCAACGCCGAAGTCCCGTGGATTTGACCGCCCGCCAGTGACGATCGACTCCCGTGAATCGGTGCCGAACTTCCCGTACTACGGTGGAACAGAAGGACAGACTGACCGTACAGCGATTGTACAACTGGGTAAGTGTACACTGGATATGCTTAGAGGCCGCCAAGCCGAGTGTTGTAGTTGATAGCATTTATGCAATTTAGCTATTCATATACCAGAGTGCTGGAGGTTTTAGAAGTGTATTTTTATGTGCAATCTTACTGGATTTGGGAGAGAAGTCTTTTAAATAATTCGCTCTGCTCAAATGTAACGTTAAATTTTAAGCAGCTGCTTTTAATTTTTGTTTCATTTATACCAGGGCCAGCTTTATTTTGAAACCACGTTAACCATTAAGACTCAAAAATGTCCGAAATGGAAGAATTAGACGAAATCATTCGTGATATCACAAACAAGGACTTAAAGAAGGCCTGTTTGAACTTAGGCTTTACAGTCAGTGATTCTAGAGCAGAATCCCAACAAATCTTACGAGCAGCCCTCGAAGATGGCAAACTTGATTTAAGTAAACTTTCCGATGCACTAGCTAACGCTATTGAAAGGAGAGAAGCGGCTATTTTCGCCAAGAAAGAATTAGCCACCAAAGAAAATGAACTGTTTTTAAAAGCAGAAGAATTAACGTTAAGAGCCCTAGAGGTGGCGGATGCAGAAAAACGCCGGGCTCATGACTTAGCTCTTAAAGATCAAGAGGCTCAAATTCGAGACCGAGAAGCCGCTCTTAAAGCCCAAGAAAGGGATCAAGAAGCCCAAATTAGTGATCGTGCCAGTGCTATGGAATTAGCTAAACTGGACAAGCAGCTCGAACTAGCGAAGCTAAATGCTGCTACGTTAAATCTTAACCCCGCTCCAAATGGAGCTAACGGTGCTCCCCCAACTCCCCCGAATCCAGTTGCAAAACATGGTAAAGTGGCCGACATAGTTCGACTAGTAAATAGGTGGACGCCCAATACTGACATTAACAGTTTTCTTAAGATTTTCGAACGAACTTTAACTAGTCAAAAGATTCCTAAAGACCAATGGGTCACGGCGTTACAGCCCCTCGTCGGTGAGGTCTTTATTAAAGTTTGTGATCAGCTAACAGACGCTGAAATGCAGGATTACGAAATAGTCAAAAATAAACTGCTTGCCCGTTTTGTACAGACTAAAGAGTCTTTGCAAACGCAATTTCGTTCCCTCGAAAAGGGTGTGGAAATGCAATTCCAGGATTATGCATTTGAGTTAGAAACTCTTTTCACTCGTTGGGTAATTTTGGCTAAGGTTAACCGTGACTACGATAAACTCGTCAATCTTGTACTTTTGGAGCAATTTTATAAATCGTGTCCAACCCATCTCAGAAAATGCATCCCTGATCAAGTTAGATTGGGAACTCTGGCCGAAGCGGCCCAGTTGTGTGATGAATTCACCACTCGTAATAAGCAGATTTCTACGGACGCTGCTTCTCGTCCTGTTAAAGCAACTCCTACAGCTGCTACGACTACGCAAGATTCTAAACCTTTTAACAGACATCGTGGTAACTCTAATCGTAACCACAGTCAGGCGGCTAAACCGGCTGGTACCGCCGAGGTCAGAACTGAACCCCCCAGTGGAAGTTCAGCCACCAACACTTACTCAAACCTTGAGTTCGACAAACCTCGTCTCATAGGCGATGGCACTTGCTTTTATTGCAAAAAAATTGGACATAGACGCCAAGAGTGTCGTATTCGTATGGCTGACGAGAAGGCAGACGGCGCTGATTGAAATTTTATTAGTCATGCCCCACCGGAAGTTGTTTTGTCCAAGCACATCCACGAATGGTCCGTGAATGGCCAAAAATGCCGTGTCTTACGCGACACAGGTTCTACGCACGATGTAATCGCTCGTGAACTCATTAAACCGGACCAGTTTACTGGCGAGTATACGCATTGTCATAATGCTTTAACTGCTAAGACTACCGCTCATGCTATAGCCTTAATTGAGGTTCAGACCCCCTACGGAGCAATCCAAACAGAAGCTCTCGTCTCAGACCACGTGGGCCCCCATTTCAGTATGTTACTGGGCGTGCCCTCCCAAAATGTGTTAGAGGAAAAAGGACTTGTCTCCCTCCCCATTTATGTGAATGCAGTCACCCGTGCACAGGCACGTGCTGGCGATCAGCTCCCTTTCTTACACCCTAATTACCGTGAGAACCCTGCTGATAGCGAGGAGTCAGATCGCAACTCTATTGAGGTTACTCCAAGAGCAGTGACGGAAGGTTTTGTCGACCCCAAACAAGACGTTTTGGATGAGGCAACTTTAGGTCCTCAAACTGAGCAGTTCACACAGCCCCTTAACATTGACAAACCTGAGTTTTTAAAACTCCAGCGTGAATGCCCAACTTTAACTTTGTGTTGGAAGTATGCTGAGCTGCCCGAAAGCCAGCAGGACGAAAACAAGCTGTTTTTCGTTGACAACGATTTGCTTTTTCGCAAACCATTTCGCCCTGAGGGAAGGCCGCTAATAAACATGCAACTAGTCCTTCCCCTGGAGTGTAGAAATTTGGTTCTAAGCACTGCACATGCAAACGCATGGGCTGGCCATCTTGGGCGTTCTAAAACAAAAGAAAGAGTGCTTACAAATTTTTACTGGCCCAAGTGTTTTAGTGACATTGAGCAATATGTCTTGACTTGTCTTACCTGCCAGAAAAATGGAAAATCTGGTCAGAAGTTTGTTGCCCCTATGGTGCTTGTGCCCAAGGATGGGGAGCCCTTTAATCGTTTTATTATTGATATTGTTGGCCCCATTCGACCCTCTAGTAGAGGTGGTTTTAAATATATTCTATCTCTTCTTGATCCGGCAACAAAGTTTCCCGAGGCCGTGCCCCTTAAAGAGGCCAACAGCCAAAGTGAAGTAAACGCCGTCCTCGGCATCTTTTCGAGGTTAGGCTTTCCTTCTGAATTACAATCGGACCTGGGCTCGCACTTCGTATCCGCCCTCACAACTTTATTCCTTGAAAAATGCGGAATTAGGTTTATTAATTCAAGTGTGAATCATCCACAGTCCAACTGCGTGGAGCGCTTTCACAGAACCCTCAAAGCGGTGCTGAGAGCGGTTTGCCACGAGCATCCCCTGGATTGGGAACGATGCCTCCCCGGTGCAATGTTTGCCCTACGTACTGCTCCACATGAGAGTACGGGATTTACACCTGCTGAAATGGTGTATGGCCGAAACTTGAAAGGCCCTCTCGAGCTTGTTAAAAGCCAATGGGTTGAACCCGACGTCCACCCATCCGTCCTTGAGTATATCCTGGATTTACTTCAGAGATTCAAATACTCACGTGAACTCTCACGAAGAAAATTTTGTGAAGAGCCATAAAAAAATAGGACCTACTATGACCGTAAGGCAGTTGAACGTAAGTTCAAAGAAGGTGATAAGGTTCTAGTCCTTAAATCTGATCGAGCCAATAAGTTCGAAATTTATTGGGATGGACCCTGTGATGTTGTTAAACGCCTTTCAGACACCAATTATTTAATAAAAACATCGTTTGGTTCTCAAAAGGAGACGGTTTATCACATCAACCTGCTCAAGCCCTATCTGCCTAGGGAGGGGTCAAGCAATCATTCGTACAATGACGAACGTGAGTTTACTCACCACGACCATGTTTGGTCCGGCAAGCCTGGTGATGGCCATCTTAATTCCAAAGAAGCCACGAGTCTTTTCAAAAAGACAGGAGATTTGTCAGAGTCTCAAAAATCCGACTTGCTTAAAGTCTTTGACCAGGTAGATGGTGTTTTTTCTACTCTGCCGGGTCGTACCGACATTGTCACCCACGATGTGGAGTTAATTGACACTCAAGTCAAGCCGTGTAAATATTACCGGCATGCCAAGTGCGAACGTGACTTGATAGTTACAGAGATCAAATGTATGTTAGATCTGGGCTTAATTGTGGAAACGGATTCCCCACATGGATCCCCCATGATTATTGTACAAAAATAAGACGCAAGCCCTCGTCCTGTAGCTGACTACCGAGAGCTGAACAACAATACGGTAACTAAAGATTACCCCATTCCCAACATCGAGGAATGTATTGAACGTGCAGCCAAGTGGAAATACATTTCCATTTTTGACCTTAACCGTGGATTTTGGCAAGTGCGCTTGACGCCACAGGCTTCAATGGTCGCCACTATCACTACCCCCATAGAGAAATTTGCTCCCCTAATGATGAATATGGGGATGAAGAACGCTCCATTTTGCTTCCAGAAGCTTGTGGACAATGTCACTCGTGGCATGGAGGAGTATGTCACTCCTTTTCAAGATGACACTGCCGTTGGTGCCGAAACGTGGCAACAACATTTGGACAACATTTTTGATTTTCTCTTTGCTGTCAAGAAGGCCGGATTAACTGAACGCAAAAAAATCGCAGGTCGCTTGCAGCAAAGCTACTTTTCTTGGTCACGAAGTGGGCAATGGAACTCGCACCCCTTCAGAAGTAAAGGATTTGGCTGTCCAAAAATTCGAACGGCCACAAACTAAGAAAGATGTCCGTTCCTTCCTTGGTTTGGTTGGTTACTACCAACGTTACATTCCCCACTATTCCGAAATCTGTGCAAGCCTTACAGACTCTCTGAAAAAGGATGCACCCGATCCCGTTTCGTGGGATGATTCGAAGCAAACTGCCTTTGAAACTTTGAAAACCGCTTCAGTGACGTTTCCAGTCCTAAGAGCCCCCGACTTCAACCAAACCTTCATCCTCCAATGCGATTGTTCCGACCGTGGCATGGGCTGCGTGTTGTCACAAGAATTTGGAGAAGATGAACACCCCTGCCTTTACGTTTCACGTAAATTAACAGCCCGTGAACAAAATTACGGGACGACAGAAAAGGAGTGTGCTTGTCTGATCTGGTCTGTTGCTAAATTGCGGCCCTACATCTATGGAACAAAATTTATCATAGAATCAGATCACAACCCACTTCATTGGCTCAAGCAAATGTCTGGCAAGAATCCCAGATTGCTTAGGTGGAGCCTCACCCTTCAAGATTATGACTACACTGTCCGGTACAAACCTGGCAGGCTTCACTTGAACGCAGACGCGTTAAGTCGATATTTTGTCTAAACAAGTTCTTAAATGTTAAACATTTTGTTTTCAGTACGAATTGACTGAAAATTAAATTTTACCTGCATTTTTAATTTTGTCATTTTTGTCAGTTGAGAGCTCATCCTTAAGTAACTCTAAGTTAATTCCCATTTTGGCCTTCACACCTAAATTTTAAGTGCCTATGTTTTACTCCTTTTGTCACTATCAACGTCTCCCTGTGTGGGAGAATATTGACAAAGATTGTAACGACACTAATTAAATATTCATTAGGAATATTCTACGGGAGCTGCAACTTGTCCCCGGTTGGCTCTTCTTTAAGTTTTATACGAAATGGTTTTCTTCCCAAAAAAACTATCTGTCTTACCTCTGAGGGCAAAAGGTCAACTCTGTCGTTAAAAGGTTGTTAGTTTTTATCCACAAAACTTCCCAGTGTTGTATTGGTATATTTAAGTTATGGGTCTTATCTCAAAATCCTTCAGTGCCAATTTGCATATGTAAACAAGTTGTTTGGTAACCTCAAACCATCCCAGTGGGAGTAGTTTAACAGTAAATAGAGCTGGTCATTTTATGCATACCCATAGTATTCGATTCTCCGATCCCTATCGCAGCGGCTAGGTTTATTGAAATGCGGCGAAGGGTTCCTATCGCAGTCATCCCAGAAAAAAAAATGACTAGACTTGAGCAGAGGCAGAATCCGTACGGGACATATTACCAGAGCAGTAGATGGCCTCATTTATTTGTTATAACGAAACAACCAACTTAACTTTGTATTTTAAAACTAGTGTGTTTCTCGATAAATGCCTTTTTTTTTGCCCCATTTTCAAATATTTGTACGATATTCCTGCACCAAGCAGCGCAGACAGTATTTAGTTAATGGTTGCAAAAACAGTGTTCTTAAAGTGTAACTTTTAAATTTACTTAAAGTTTTCTTAGTCACAAAAACGTTGGTCCCCCAAAAATACAAAACGGCAAAGTCAACATTTATGTAAACAGTGTATTTTATTTCATGTCAATTTTGCTTAAATTTTGGTGGTCTTGATTTCTGCATATCTTGTGTGCACTAACCCCTTTATTATAGCTTTTATTCCGAGTTCTCAGGAACCCCGAATAAAATCCGGCGTTTGGGGGCGTGTAAACGAGCGCCAGCGAAAAACGCCTGTTTTTCAAAAACGAAATTTTTTTTTCTCGAGGCATCCAAATGCCTCGCCGAGGCATATCTGGCCGTTTTCGCAATAATGGTCCGATTTCCACAAACTCTTCGACATTTAATAGCCTGTCAAAATACAAGACTCTTGGGGAAGCCCAATTTTGAACTTTCCACCTTGAAGACCATTAAAACTACATTTGAAGATCGACCAAAACCAACCACATCGCACCTTCATCCTGGCCGCCATTGCTGAACTCTGTATTTTTGTATTCGTATTTTATTCCTTTTATTTAGGGCAAAAAGCCCAAACATACTAGCTTAGTGTATTGTACGAGGATCTATGTACAGACAACCATTTTGAAGTGTGATATTTTTTATTGTGTTTGTCGGCCGCAATCCCTATGAAAAATTTTCACAACGATCGAATTTTAACTTTAAAATTTTAAACGTTAATTGTTCTCTGTAACTTAATGTGTTATAGCATTCAACTAGCTAGTTTATTTAACCGCATTTATACTGTTATTATATTCTTTTAACCCCAGAAACGCTACCATATGTCCAAACGTATAAACGTCTTACGACCTGGCATTCTACCGGACACGAATTTTTCAGCGTATATATGTTTATTTTAGTTCTCCAACGACTTGACTGAGACCTACCGAAATCTGCAAATAGCTTGATCTACTATTAAACCCTAAAAGAATTCTTAAAAAGATCTGTTCAAACCAAATCCGAAATCAAACTGTGCAAAAACTTCGAATTACCCAATTTTTCCCCCCTCCCTAGCAAAAACTAGTTGTGGTGTTTAACACTGCAGTTTACCTTTAAAGCTTATAAAATTTAATAGTAATGCTTTATGCATTACCCAAGCCAAAGTAATAAGCTTTAACAAGAGCTTATCCACGTTACAAACATGTAAATATTCAATCCGTAGCCAATAATACAAAGTAAAGGCCCATTTCCGAAAGTTTAATTGAGTAAAACTCAAAACAGGCCTATCTTTTTCCGTTTTACATGTTCCCACTCCTTCAAACGGCTCTGCACCCAGTTCCTTTGTTCATCCGACTTCTCCTCCCACTTTCCATTGTTCTCGAGGCCCTCAGCCAATCAGACCCCCGCAGCTATCCTCGACGTCCGCGCTTTCCCTCCTCTCCAGCATAAAACCCCAGCCCCAGAATGCATAGTTAGCACAGCTCACAGATCTCAAGCTAGCGACCGGTCACGCCAGTCGGGAGTGGAGACGCCATGTCCGGAGAATGCCATGCCGGGCACGATGGTAGTGGTTCGTATGTTATAGTTTAGCTTTTGAAAGTTCAGTTTAGGACCCCCATATTCTAAATTTTAGTTTAAAACTTAACTTAACTCTCTAGCTAGAGAATATTATGGTGGAGACGCCTGTAGCGGCATCTTAGGTTTCCTCTCCCCATAACGTCAGAGTGGTTCTCTTTCTAAAAACCAAATTTTTCCAGTTTACTTTAAATGGATTTTTAATTTAAACTAAATGACGGTTTGATCTTTGTGGAAGTCAAATTGAAACAAACTGATGCCTAAGTGTAAAATTGCCGGGCTTTTTATTACTTAGAACAGTTCTCGAGGGAACTAAGGGAGGTTGATCTTTTTGTACTTGGAAAACTTAGAAACACAACTGTGGACGGTTGATCATAAGAAACATACTGTCAGAGAGACTTTAATCAGTTGCGGCTGTGAAGTCTTGCGGGTGTCTCCGGGAGCACTCATGATTTACTTTTTCTAATGTGAGAATTTAAAACTTTATTCAAACCAAGTGTGTTTGTCTGATTTTGTGAATTCCTAATTTGTATATTCCGAACTTGCTACTTTTTGTAAATGTAAACTTGTTGCCTATTTAAATAATTGGTATTCAAAAGCTTTCCGAAGCAAACTATAATGTAAAAGTGTTTTCATTCTCTGTCGCAAAAATAAAACCAGGAGTTTTAAGCTTCAGTCGTTTGCTAGACTTGATTAATTGTATTTTAGTGTAAAATTAAATATGTAGCCCATTTTTAGATTTTAGCTAGTTAAACAGTTAAATTCACCGTTGGTGGCAGCGATACCGACAGTTTAAGGTTAGGCCCCTTTAATTAGGACCGGCGCTTCATCCCCCATGCTGGGACAGTGTCCATGCTGTGTTGAATAACGTAAAAAGTCGTCATTAACACCGATTAACCTCAAGCTGAAACTCCACGTACACCAGGGAAACCGGGGGCGTTACAAGCACCTAAGCCGTCGTAGCGTCCGCCGTTACACTAGTTCGTGAGCCATACGCCTGTCTGCGGTGGCTAATTCTACTGCTTTTAACCTTAATTCTTCGGCTTTAATCCTTTTGAGCCTAAGCGACGATATATCATCATTGCAATTCCGCTGCGTAAAAGCCTACACAACGCTATATCGTTCACCCACTACGCCGCACTGTTAAAAAAAATATAATCCAATTGCGTATATCGGAGGTGTATTACCGATTGACTTGGGTATTTTGGAACGTATATTTTCAGTTAATTCCGATTAATATGATTTAATATCTTTTTATTACCTTAATCGATGTTATTGTATGCATCGTGGCCAAAATCTACGTGAAAATTGCGCTTGCTTGGTGAAAATAGCGCTTGGTTCAAACAATCGTATCTCCGGAACGACGCAACGTACAGCCGCCATCTTGGTCGCGTTCGAGAGGGGAATTCCCAATTTTCTAGCCCGCGAAAAATGACCTCATCAACCCCCACGTCACTGCCTGTATTCCTCGAATCAAATGTGTCGTTTTAACGGACTTTGTTCAAACGCTTCGGCATCGCAAGCCATCGCGAGCGCTGATTGGTTCGCTCGCGGCACGTGACTCTTCGGCCGTTCACAAGTGATGTCACGCGAAGCGAGTGAAGGTCGCATCCATTGACGCTAGCAGGAGTGCGTCGCATTGCGGGCAGCCAGTTGCAATGGCTGTCCTACGCGAGTTGGTAGTGGGCTTTCAACGATCGCGAATTTTGAAGGAATAAAGCAACTTTAAAACTATTTTTACGGTAATAAAATATAAAATAATGATTTCGGAAGTAATAACAGGCGTTGTGACGGAAGAATATCGAGTGGATGTTATCAATCAGAGTACTGTAAGTTGAAACTTTCGTTACCGCTGTTTACGTAGTCGAATTTCAGGATTTTTTTAAATAATGAAAACGTAGGACGATGGTCCCAATTTTATTTTTGGCCAATAATTTACAGTATAATTATTATATCTGCAAATTTTTATACTCCTAGACCGCATAGTTTTTTTTTTTACAATTTATTTTCGTGAGGCATGCAACTTGTTCATGGCAGCCATGTTGCGGCCTTAGGCTTTCTCAGCAGGGAAATGAAAAATGGCATTAGGCTCGAAAGGGTTAAGCGCGAGCTCATACTCTTTGACTGCTAACTCCTTTTTTTGTAGGATGGTAGCCTCTCTTTTTTCTATAGCCGAGGCTAGTTAGTTCGTCAGAGAGATCGTCAACGGAAATTTTTTCTTCCTCGACGGCATTTTTCAAAAGAGTCACAGATTCGTGTTTAGTTTCGGTTACGGTAAGGCCTAATTTCAAACAGGCCTTTTTAAGGTCTTTGTACTGTATGTCTTTAATGACATCTTCAAAATCATCCATGTTGGACATTTTTAACTTTAAGCTTCAATATAAAATTCGTATAAATGAAACTTCAACATTAAAATGCAGCCGCAAATTACCCCAGACACAATCGCTGTGTGGTCAGTCAAGTCCAATCCAAACTTCCCACCTGACGAATGAATCAGCTTGCACACTTCTCACTGTAGAACGTCTCTAGTTGAGGCCTACTTCACTGCAACGATGGTTGGCATTGTCCAAGGTCCACTGGATTGCTGATAGGAGCCTTCTTTCCGGCGGAGACCTCCTCGCAACGGTCGGTCCACGGCTTGTTGGTTTCCAAGTCGGGGGGGGGGGGGGGAAACTGCTATCCTTGCTTCCTGGCTCCTAAACTGGCTTTGTTGCTGGAGCTGATGGTTTGCACTGTTGTTGTCGTCAGTGCGGACATCGGGTTTTGCATTGATATTAGCGGCAATGCTGACATCTGCTTCTGCGACTATATTGTTGGAGTCACGGACATCTTGTTGAAGAATTGTTCAACACAAATGGCATAGTAGCTGGCAGGGGGGAAACGCTTGCAGGAACAGCACCTGTTCATCCCACCGCTGCCACCATTTGTAACGGCGGATGCTACAACGGGGTAGGTGCTTGTAACATCGCCGATCACCTGGTGTAACTGGATTTTACTATCTATCACTCAGTGTTGCTTTCGAGTACTTTTTTGGTTAAACAGCACAACTGCGCTTCTGTCCTGGTGTAGAGAATGGAGCATTGAAGTCCTAATCTAAGACCTAAGTAGTGAATAAATAGCGGGTAACGCTGCCACCAAGGTGGGAAAAGGCTAGCTAAGTTATATTTGAAGAGAATTGTCTTAAATACTAACTTCCAGCAATTAACGAACTATTAAACCAACGGGCGTTTAAAACTCCTGGTTTTATTTTTAAACAAACATGTTAAAAAGATCGCACTTTACATTTGGCAAATTTACAACTTAGTTTTAGGTTATAAATGACATGGGGAATTTACATTAAATTCGACTTGAACAAAAATTATGTTCACAAACAATTTCAAAATAGAAACAGTGATTTTAGGCAACAGGGATTTCGCAAAAGAGCCCTCTAAATACAAACAGCCTCGGCTGACTTATAATAGTAGACCTGGTTTTACAGTTTTGTTTCAAACGGGAACACCCAAAAGATCAAACCGTCCGCCTCGGAATTCACATTAGAAAAGGGATGTACGCTCCATGAAGTACTATGCTTCTGTAAATCTAATTCACCCAACAGCCTTTGTTTACATTAAAGTTACATTTAATGAAACGGTGAAATAAAAGCTGGTTTTTAGGAAGGGACCGTGAACCCTTACGTTATGGTCGTTAACTTCCAAAAATGCCGTTTGGCTTAACGCACCATAAATTTACATTCAAAGCTACAAGGTTTAGGTTAAATTAAACTATAAATTTTGACGTGTAAGTCCAAAAAATAAACTTTTAAGTTAAACTAAGTTTCATACGAACCAACTACCTTTGCCCGGCATGGCAACAATCGGACCGCGGCATCTCCACTCCCGACCGGTGTAGCTACCTCTAGCTTTGAGATTCCTGAGCTGTGCTAACGAAAGTCTCCTGGGTCTGGGTTTATATGCCTTCTGCCTGGCCGGCAGGTAGAGGGAAGGCGCGGGCCTGTAGGAGAGCAACGGAGGGGGGTGTGGGGTAGAGGTGGACACTTGGAGGAGGAGAGACTGACCAAAACCGGCCGAGCTGTCACTACCGGAAGTTGGCATGACGGCGCGGCCGGGTAGGGTAGCTGAGCGCTCTGAGTGGATGGGAAAATGAATGCAGTGTTTTCCTTGGACGGGAATTGCGGACTTGGGAGCGTAAGAGGCCTGGCTTGAAAGTGTAAGTGAGTTTTAAACTCATAATAACGTGAATTTAGGCCTATAAAATTAAACTACGATGTTATGCATCGCAACTATTGAAGGAAAGGGGGGAACGAAGTGTAATGCTCAGAATAAACATTTGACTTTGGGAACCAGACTGCTATTTACAAGGCATGATTTTATAGAAGCAAAGCAAGTTTGTTTACGTTTTAGAGGTAGGCTACGGTTGGAGTTTGGATGGAGACGCTATAAAAAAAAATAAACATAAAAATAAACACTGGGTCCGTAAAAATAAACAAACATAAACAAACATAAAAGTTTGAGCTCCGGTAGGGTTCATGGCAAGAAGTTAAATTTACCAAAGTGCATTAAGTACAAAAATCAAAAGATTAAATAGACCAGCTTAGTTTAAAATATGGTATAACGCATTTAGGTTAGATTTTAGTTGTTTGCAGAAGCAGACAAGTGATTTTAACGTCGGACATTTTTCATAGTTAAAATAAGTCGTCACCTGTTTAAGAATAAAAAATATCGTGTGTTTTACATTTATGTGAGGTTAAGTACCATCGCAGTGGAAGCCCCTCCTACAACAGAACTAAGCTAGTGGCGTTTTGGCTTTATGCCTGAAAGAATAAATTACAACATGTACAATTTTAGCGTTTTTAAGTGAGATCGCCATAAAGACGATTTTCTTCTTGAGTTGAAGAGTTCTGCCCTCAGGTTTTTGGCTCGGCGGTGTTGAGGTGTCCTCACTACGAATGTCTAATACAAGACCGAGTTTACACTGTGCGTAAAAAGTCGAAATAACCACGCTAACTTGAAGCTAAGAAGTACTCGTCAACCAAAGCACCTCAACCGTCGTAGCGTCCGCCGCTACACAAAGTTCCTTTGTGTCAAAGACAAACTGGCCGTTTTTCCCCAAGCCCCAGTCCCAAAGTCAGCAAGCCCTTTGCTGCTTGCCCTACCAACCAGCAGTCACTATTTCCCAAAGTTCAAGCCCTCCTCCAATCACAGAGAGCAACTCTGAAGGTCCCTTTGTTCTGAAGCGGCGGACGCTACGACGGCTGAGGTGCTTGTAGCGCCCCCGACATCATTGGTTGAGGGTACTTCTTAGCTTCAAGTTAGCGTGGTTATTTCGACTTTTTACGATAATAAGCACAGCATGGGCTACAGTCCCGGTATAGGGGATGGAGCGTCGGGTCCTAACTAAGGCCTAACCTGAATGCTAACGGTAATTAACGGTGGATCAATTTAATTGCTTAAACGAAGTATAAAAGCTAAAAGGGCTACATAATAGTTTACACTTAAAAACAATTAATCTGCTAGGGAACGAACCTGAGGTTTAAAAACTGTTGGTTTTTATTTTAAAACATCAGAGAATGAAAAATAAACACTTTTACATTTAGTTCACTAGTTTGGCTTTTGACAAGTTTGGCAAAAACAATTTAACAGAATTTACAGTTTACTAATTCACATAAACAAGAACAACGAAGTTGATTCTTAAACACTTAATTTAGATTAGAAAAAGCATTTTTATCTTGGGTTCCAATCCAGGAATACCCAGCAAGCTGAACCGCGTCCACTAAGTTACAACTATATTTGACAACTGTAGTTTTCAAGTCGTCCAACAGTTATTTTTCCACGAGGATCAAACCGTCCCTTTGTTTACATTATAGTAATGAACAAAGAAGAGATGCCTACTCTAACATTATGGTGGTAAAGACCAGCAATGCAGATAAGGCTTACCAACCATAAAGACTCCAACCTAGAGGTTAATTTAATTTAGACTATAAATTTAGAATTGGGGGGTCCTAAAGATAAACTTCTAAAGTTAAACTAGTTACTTACAACCACTACCATTTTGCCCGGCATGGCAACCACGGACGTGACATCTCCACTTCCGACCGGCGTGACCCTTCTAGCTTGAGAGATCTGTGAGCTGTGCTGACTGAGCTGTAGAGGGAGGGCAACTGGGGCTTTTTATGCTGGAGCAGCGGATTTTCTCTACCAAAGCGCGGACAGATAGGAGAGCTACGGGGGTTTGATTGGTGGAGGGCCAGGAGAACAATGGGAAAGTCGGTAGGACAAAGGGTTTTGGTGCAGAGCCATTTGAAGGAGTAGGGAATGACTAACGACAGGCCAAATTGAGTTTTCAACTCTTTAACTTTAGGAAAGGCCTTTACATTGGGAAGTTGATTATTGATTGGATATTTACAAATGCACATCGTGAATCGGCCTTGGTTAAAGCTTAGTAATTAGGTTTGGATAATGAAATAATCATTACTATTAAATTAAATAAGCTTTAACGGAAACTGCAGTGTTATACACCACAACTAGGATGGAGGGGGGGGGGGGGGGAAGGGGATTCGAAGTTTTATTTATTCATTTATTTATTTAACAGTCGTAGCACCATAAGGCATTATAACGACATCAAATTTACCACAAAAAAAAAAGAATAACTCTTAAAACTAGGTATTAGTGTGGCTGCATAGTATACGAGAATGCTGAGCAACTAAGCCTTTTTTGAAAGCAATAAAGTTCTGATTTTGTACAGTTTCACCTGTTAGCTCATTCCAGTCCCGGATAGTTTTAGGGACAGTTTGACTTCGGATTGCTTTGGGATCAGATCTTTATAATGTTTCTTTTGATTTTAATAGTGGAATAAACTAGTAGTAACATTCGGATGGTCACAGTCAGGTTTTTGTAGAGATTTAAGGCAAAAATATGTACACTAAAATTCGTGTCTGGTGTAATGTCGGCTTGCCGAAAAACGATTGGAGAGGATACACGACCTCCAAAAATCAAAAAACCCGTGGAACATTTTTTTTTCTCTCGGCGACTCGGCCGGGGAAAGACCCCAAATTCAAACGCCTGTATCTCCCAAGAAAATGAACCAATCCGTCTCATCTAAACAGCTCTTAATAGCCACGAACTTTATCTGTTTCCCCCCGCAAACAGAGCACGAAAATTCCATTTAGAAGTCATTCTACAGCATTTAGAAAAACGCACGAAACGGAAGCCGTAAGCATAAAGCCAAAGACATTAGCTTAGTGTTTGATAGAAGGTACTTAACCTCCTACTTAATTGTACAGACAACTTTGTGAGTGTGATATTTTTTTATTGTGTTGAACTGCAGCAACTTTTATGAAAAATTTCCGCAGCGATCGTCGCCTGTCCTTTAACTTTGATGTTATTTATTTTACTTAAACTTAAATGCGTTGTAGCATTCTCTGAGCTAATATATTAATTCTTTTTATGCATTCTTAATAATAATCTTTTGCCCCCAAAATGCTACCACTAGTCCAAAATATACAGACATCGGCAATCACCGGACACAAATTTTTGTGTATATATGTTTTGTTTTAATTCTCTGCAAAACCTGACTGACCCATCCGAATGTTGCTACTAGCTTGCTCTACTATTAAAAACCAAAAGATATTTATAAAAGATCTGTTTCCATGCAATCCGAAAGTCAAACTGTGCTTAAAAACTTTGAATCCTCAATCCCCCCCCCCCAGCCAAAACTAGTTGTGGTGTCTAACACTGCTGTTTCCAGTTAAAGCTTGTACAATTTAATAGTAATGCTCCCTGCATTACCCAAAGCCAAGTATTAAGCTTTAACAAGAGCCTATTCACGTTGCAAACATGTAAATATTCAATCCGTAGCCAATAAAACAAAGTAAAGGCCTATTTTCAAATGTTCAATTGAGTAAAACTCAAAACAGGCCTGTCTTTTCCATCTTACATGTCCTTACTCCTTCAAACGGCTCTGCACCCAAACCCTTTGCAATACCGACTTCTCCTCCCACTTTCCATTGTTCTCCAGGCCCTCAGCCAATCAGACCCCCGTAGCTATCCTCGGTGTCCGCGCCTACTTCCGGTTATGTGCATAAAACCCCAGCCCCAGAACACA
>JAHWFP010152316.1:0-29913 GCA_023313725.1 Lithobius niger | reverse complement strand
TCATCAGTTTTCGCAACACTTCTGTGTAGCTTGGGAGTAACTGAAACACTGCCCCTGCTCATTTCTGGTTGCTTCCCTGCATAGCTAGGCTGTAAGGAGTGGGGGAAAAGAAGCTCCGCGAAAATTTGCGTAGTTGGCGAAATAAAAAATTGACTTGGCCATTTTGTTTGCTGTGTCACCACCATGCCTTATAAGTATCACAGATAATGTAGAAAATAAAAACAAAAAATGGACAAAACTGAATTCCCACCGAGTTTGAAGTCGTGATAACAATTAACTTCGTGAAAATCGTCCACAGTCGGCAACACTAAAAACTGAGTTGCTATTTTACTTCCTCTAGTTCTTTTTCTGTTAAGCAGTGCTGCCCAGAAGGGGTTTCAGCGTGGAGCAACTCGTAACCGGCATTTTAGGAGGGCAGAAAATTACTGGTATATTAATATACCAAAACACAACATCACTGCCAGGATTTAAAACGTTTCTTAGTAAAGCAGAAATATCAACTAACTCTGCATAAAACAAACTCTGCGTAAGGACTTCTGCCAAGTTATCGCCGTCTGAAGTTGTGATATCAAATAAATCTAAAAAATTAATGCAGAGTTATTTGATTTACTAGTTCGTCTGCTAGTCCATCAGTGCCTTAGTTTTAGTTAAAACAGTAACGTGAACTAAAGCCGTACTTCCTGTAGACCGGCAGTTGGCAAAATCAAAAACCGAGTTGGAAAAATTGAGTTAACTGTTTGATTTTCTGTTGTCCTTTTTCTGTTAACCTATCGCCACTAAATTTGAATTTGTATTAATGCCGAAACAGTTATATTTTTCAAATGAAACTTGTTAAAAATGTTAAACTTGTAAATTTCGAAGGTCCAAAATTTGACGATAAGAGTTCATAAGATCCCATATTAAAGGCCAAAAGTGACCCAAAAGGAACGAAATGAGGGCAAAAATCACCCTACGGGACCGGTAATTATTTATCGCCCGGGGAGGCCGGAGGAAGGGAGGGGGTCATGAAATTTTTAGACTCTCTCAAGGTGGAAGGTCTAAAATTTTCACCGCTCGTCCAAAGGAGGGGGGGGGGGGGAATTGAGGCTTAATGGCGCGTCGACAACTTGGTCATTAGCGCCAACCTCAGTCACAGTGCAGTGGTCCGGGTTGCCACTGCACCACACATTACAGAGATGTCGTCAAAAGGGGGAGGTCAAAAACACATTGACCAACTGGAAAAAAAATTCATTTTTGGACCACAAAAATGGCACTTTCAGTAGTCAAAATTTCAAAAAGAGGCTCAGCTTTTGTGGGGGGGGGGAGGCCCCCCAGCCTACCATGCTGTGAGTGTTTACAAGGTGTTGAAACTATTAATACTATTACTGGAAGTATAGTTTTTACAAAAAACTTTGTAGAAAAGCCTTGGCACCTGGTTTCTTGGCGTGTTTTGCAATTCAGGAGCTGAATATGTTACGGTTGTGGTCATACAAACAAACAGTGTGTTCATCATACTTTTGTAGGAAGCTCGACAAAAAAAGGGTGTGTGGTCATATCATTTTTGGACCTTAGGGTGGGGGGAAATCAAGGTTTCTTTGAGGTCTTGAAGGGAGAGTCATCGAAAATTTAGTGGTCACATTTTCATTTCCCATCCGACCCCCACGGCTATAAATAATGACCGGTCCCCAAGATCCCCTGAATCAATTGGAAAAAATTATAAATTGGAGCATGTTGATTTCAAATGTGGAAGCTCTTCTCCAATAATACCTCAAGTTGTTTTGGACAAAACTGAGGTAAAAAGTTTCGCAGTTTCTTTCGTCTTTCGACGCTCCATTATTTAAAAACTGGAGCATGTTTTTGTTTTAAAATGTGTAAATCTTTTTCACAATGATGCCTCTAGGCCCACAGTTGTTTGGGATACAACTGAGAAAAAGATTTCATTACTTTTCACCTTTCGATAGTACATTAAAAAAAATTTCTGCTGCCTATGCTTGCACACAGGACTCGTCGTCGTCATTCATTACAGCCTAAACGTCCAAAATGTACAATTAAGTCAACCCCCAATCGTCATTGGCCAGCTGGCCTGTTTATATAATTCTAAACTGAACTCGGTTTAATTTAATTTGGGAAAAAATATATCTAAAAAATAACATGATTTATGCCGCTTGCGCACTGAGCGACTTGGCCGCGCGGCCAGGTCGCTGCAGCCAATGAGAATGCTTGCCGTTTATGTAAAACCACGCACTAATCATTTTCATTGCCTGCAGCATTCTGGCCGCGCGGCCAAGTCGCTCAGGGCGCGAGCGGCCTTAGTCACAATAAAATTTTTACGAAACCTACCATCCTAATAAATAAATTAAAATAATCACCAAAATTTGTTTGACAATTTGTTGCTTCAGTGTTCACTGGAGGCTAGAAACAGGCACTAAAATAGCGTAAAATGCTTCCGCTTCCGCTGGAGGAGCTTACAGCGCTCCTCCAGACCTCCTACCTGAGCTTGGCGAAGCCTCTCAAAAGTACTTTACCGGCAGCTCTACTGGCATTCTTTAAACCAGTTGGCAAAATCATAAGATGAGTTGGCAAAATAAGAGTAAGTCCCCCCCCCCCCCCACCCACGAACCCTGCGCTACGGCCCTGCACTTATCTTCATTAAAAATTACATCCCAAACCCTTCCCAAGCAACCATAGTATAGGGGTACGGTCTTAGCTATGAATATTGTAGATGGGTCTTGAAATCCCTTTGCGATTCCGGTTTGGAGATTTTTTCCTGTTGTCGAGTGTTGTTCGTATGTAGCTGTCTCTTGCTGTTATGCCCACATAAGAACTTGGATACCTCGGTGACAAGTTTCACTATTCTCTTCTGCTTGTATATGGCAAAGTCGTTCCAGGATTTCAATTTCTATTGGGATATCTCCAATCAACATACGTGATATTTCCTCAGGCTTGATGTGCATTGTGAAACGAGGTCCTGTGACCAAAACTCCAGTTTATCAAGTTGACGTAGCCATAGCATTAGGATTCAGTTCTGGAATTTTGAAGGCTCAAGTAATGTTTTGACACTGGTGCTTGCTTTTAGTATTCTACGGAGTGCTAGTTGTTTTATATGATTTTGTTTGCAATTGATCATAGCAAATAAGAGGCTCTCGAGATGCCCAAAATAACCGTTCCTCTTTATGACGGGATCAACCATCTTCTTCAAGTCATCTTGCAAGTAGTGCGACCTTGCAAACGTGTTCAAAAGATGTCTTGCTCCTTGTTGACAGTTTAGATTACGTTTGATGTCAAACCATGTGGGTGCATAAACCTTTATCACAAAAATTACTAGATCTCTGAGATTCTGTGACAGATTAGTAGTGCTAATGTACAGTCAGAGGATCCTAATAGCAGCTGCAGGCCATCGCGAATGGTTTAATTTTCTGGTTGTTTGTCATAAAGATGAACGGTTACTTTGGTCAACCGAGAGCCTCTTACTTGCTATATTCAATGACCAACAAAATCGTATAACACAACTTGCACTCTGTAGAATACTAAAAGAAAGCAAGCATCAGTGTCAAAGCATTACTCGAACCTTCAAAATTCCAAAACTGAATCCTGATGCTATGGACTATGTCAAGTTGATAAACTGGAGTTTGTGTTTGGTGACAGACACTCGTTTCACAATGCACATCAAGACTGAGGAAAATCACGTTTGTTGATTGAAGATATCCCAATAGAAGTTGAAATCCTAGAGCTACCTTGCCATACACGAGCAGAAAAGAACATTAAAACTGGTCACTGGCGTATCTGAGTCAGTATGCGGGCATAAGAACACAGACAGCCACATACGAACAACACCCGACAACAGGAAAAAATCTCCAAACCAGAATCTAAAGGACCCAACTACAATATTTCAGGCTAAGACGTACCCATGAACTAATGTTGGCTGGGGAGGGGGGGGATTGAGGCTTAATGGCGCGGCGACAACTTGGTCATTAGCGCCAACCTCAGTCACAGTGCAGTGGTCCGGGTTGCCACTGCACCACACATTACAGAGATGTTATTCAAACCCCTAATCTAAATCTTGTCATACATCTGTACCTCCTGCAAAAATTAAAAAACACCGGACAGGAGGACAGACTTATCGCCCAACTGACGCGCAACGTCATGTGGAAGATGGAACCGACGACGAACACCATCAAGATGGCGACAATCAACAAGTAAGTGCCGGACCGTAAGTGGCCGTCGACACCAAGAACACTCAGGAGGGTCAACCCCCCCGCAAAAGGAAACAGTGAGTAAGTCGGGTGTGACCAATTCGCAAACGGGCCAACACAACCTCCTCACGGCGACTGCGGCGACACGCCGAGTGTCACTCCTCGACAGTGCCTTTAATGGCCCGCAACTTATTACCGTCCTGTCTGTCCCACAAGGTTTGCCAAAAAGCGTGTAACCTCAGACGCAGAGTTGGAAAGGCATCTGAGAGAACAAGGCTGAGATCCCTACCGAGAGGGCCAGAAAGGGCCCCTTTCGCAGCAGAATCAGCTTGTTCATTCCCTGCTATCCCAACATGGCCCGGGATCCAGCAGAAAAGCATGGTTTTCCGCGGGCCAGGCAAGCGGGAAAGCAAAGCTTGGACACGTTGTGTCAAGGGGTTCCGAGGATTGTAATTCGCCAAGGACTCCAGGGCACTCATGGAATCACTAAAGACAATGAAATGCGTGCCCTGAAGGTCAAGGATCCATTCCACCGCCAAACCAAGAGCCAAAAGCTCTGCAGAGAACACAGAATAGCCTGATGGAAGGCGATGGGCTGCCATTACACCCTTACACACACAAGCACACGCCACGCCAACGTCGGACTTCGACCCATCAGTAAACAGGCGCTGATAACCGGCGTACTGAGAACTCAGCCGCCGGAACTCCTGTAAGTACCTTGCTGGTAGAGTGGAACCCTTCGGGAGGGACGCCAGAGCAAAAATGAAACTGCCACCTGGGACAAGCCAAGGAGCAACTGGCATTCTCCCAAGCCTCAAGACGCAGGGCATTTCAAAGGCTATCTCCTGACAGGACTGCTGGAGCCTATCGCGGAAATCACCCTTACCCACCCTGCGTCTACCGACTCGCAAGTCTGGCCCAAAAACCATGGACCAAGCAGGACTGGATTGCACAGCACGCAAACGCACAGCTTACTGAATGGCAAGCTGTCGCCGACGAATGGCCAAAGGTGGCTCCGAGGCCTCAGCATAGAGGCTGACCACTGGAGAAGTTCGAAAAGCCCCAGTCGCCACATGCAGGCCACTGTGATGCACAGTGTCCAACATCCGGAGAGTGGGGGGGGGGGGGATTGAGGCTTAATGGCGCGTCCATCCGGAGAGTGGAGTCACTAGCCGAATCATAGACCATACACGCATACACGCTGGGGAGGGTGTAATGGGTGTAATTCTTAATAAAGATAAGTGAATAAACAATTTATTAATCATAACTGATTATAATTCATTAAGTTATTATATAGAGGTATCTACTATTCACTGGTGGGAGACCTAAATATTGCCCAATCGCAATTACATTTTACAACCCTACTGGTAGCACATTTTTTCAATGTTTTACTGTTAGCCTAGTGTAAATATGCAAAACAAAAGCAAGATGTGAACCGAAAACACCTGAAAACTAAAAATCCACTATTCCCTTTGTAGATCTTCCAGGAAGTAGACCTAAATATTGTCCAATTGTAATTAAATTTTATGGGCTTGCTGGTACTACTATTTTTCAACGTTTTAGTGCTAGCCTGGTATAAATATGCAAAACGAGAGCGAGACATGCCAAACTTTACAAGAAAATTATTTTCTTAAAGTTCCTTAACGATACAAAGAAAACCTGCTACAACCATTCATAGACACGTTCAGTCCGAATAGATTAGAGCTGAGCTTACCACCGGGTAGTAAGGGTCTAATGCTTACCAGCCTCTTACTGACAAAATTGTACACCTGGGCCGTTACTGTCAAAGCTTGTCCGTGTTCCTTGTAGGTTTTGACATTTAGACCCTTACTCTAAACATTTATCGTTCCGTTTTTGTTTACAGGGTGGTCCACAAAAAAAACAGACCCAAAATTTTCTAAGTCCAACTTTTCTAGTTAGAATCCCTCAAAACCAGGAGAGGGCAGAAATCGTCCCGTTTCATTAGATTTGATTTCTGTGCTATCCTGGTTCTCAGGGGTGCTAACTAGAAAAGTTGGACTTGGAAAATCTTGGGTCGTCTGTTTTTTTGTGGACCACCCTGTATTAATACAATTTCATTCTACTGATGATAAATTCCCCTGGATGCTAAAAAGAAAGAAAAAATAATACGGTGCTTAGATACCAGAATCTGACTTGTGCGTACCATTTCTTTATTGTACAACTCAGCTTCATTGCATATGTATTAACTGGAGCAGAGATGGGGTCAGTGGGTCAATGAGTCACGTTTTTTGAGTGGGTTATTGGATTACATGGGCCAGAGCACTTTTGGAATAGCGATAACTGTATTATGTAGCTGCAGTGAAATAGATTCGGATGTCTACAGCTATTCGACCCAGTGGTCTAATATGACCCACTGACCCAATTTGAACAACTAACTCCTAATACAAACCATTGATCCAAAGTGATTTACGGGACACAAGAAAATATAGATGCACGAGACAGGAGTTTGAAATAACAAAATACGAGACAAACTTGCATCTCTCTAAAAAAATGAGACTTACGTTCATATTCACCCCCCCCCTCGAATCTAGTGTGCATTTTTTGTTAACCATGTTAGTGACGAATTTTAATACAAAACAGTTGGTTTTATGCTGAATTTAAATGGTGCCTTATTTGAAGAACATTTATGCTTGTATGGCTAAGATGAATTCTTTTAAAGCTTCAGTTCATTTCTTGGAGGGGGAAGGGGTTAGATCCAAGTTAAGTTTATCTTAGAAAATTTGTAGTATGTGGGTTTGATCTCAGTGTAGGGAACATGGCTACAACGTCGAATGGGGCGAATTTGTATCCGGAAAGATATACTTTTTTAAAGGTTAGAAATGATTTTAAAGCACTACTTTTCTGCCACTTATAATCCACCCTTGTGCAGTGGAAAAATGCTTGATGGTTCATGATGTAATTTCTTAAATTCTAAAGAATTTTACGTTTATTTTTTTTTTCCTTTTTGATTAAGCTTGAAAAATTATTTTAACACTGGAGATAGGTTTGGAATGTGGACTCTACTTGAGTTGAGAGTAACAAACGTTATTTTTCCGTTACTTTCAAATTTCGTCATTAAATTGCAACTTATTAAAGAATAAGATGAATGTAACTCCACCGTATACTTCTTGATCAGTTACAATTGCATGACGAAATTTTAAAACAATTGAAAAATAACGTCTGTTTTTACTATATAGTTCAGTCTACAAACCAAACCTATCTCCGGTTGTGAAAATTGATGAATTTCTAAATGTCATTTGCTACAAGAGAAATTGAAGACAAGAGAACTCAAGTGGGCTTGTCCTCACTTCAAAGAAACACAACATTCCACAAAATGTAATTCGTCCTCTCTCCCCTCAATCGCTTTCACAATGGAAGAATCAACCAACCATGCATTGCATTTCTTGGTTAAGGGTTACGAAAAAAGTCGCTCTGGTTTATGCTTCGTCTTCTCATTGTGCAAAGTTTTAAGTTAATAATCTTCTCCAGCAGATGCATGGGAAAACTGTTTGCAAGGAATTTCCGCAAGATATACCTAATTGAGCTTTCTAGGATTCTTCTGTTTGTTGTTTGCGAAAATTCTATAAATTTCATTTTTAACAATTATGAATTTATAATTTGTGTCCGTGTGTAGGAAGTGCAATGCGTTTGCGTTGGAAAGGTTTGCGTAAATGAGTGAATTCCATAGTATTTGATAATTGATGATGGCAGTTACATCCAGAAAAAAAATGTAATGCAAAGGAAAGAGGAAAACCAAACAGTAAAACTCAAACACTAGAAATAACGTAATACAGTATGCCACCTGTATGCACTTCGTGGCATGACCCGGATTCGAACTGTCGACCTAATTCGTCCTGCGATCACTAACATACTGCCTTTGTAACTACGGCCACTCCTCCACTGGCACCGGATCATGCCACGAAGTGCATGAAGGTGGCTAATGTGCTTCGTTATTTCTTGTGCATGATTTAGGCTGTTAGGTTTGTTTTCCTCTATCCTTTGTGTAATTTAATTTAATTTGTGTGTATTTAGAAAACGTAATGCATGGTTTTCTGATTCTTTCATTGTGTAAACCATAGATTCGAAATGAATTAAGGTGATTAAGAATGCATAGCTTTCCAAAAGTGAGAACAGGCGCTCTGGAGTCATCAATCTACGTGAATATTAGCAAATGCATCAACCAAAATCTCATCAAGCTTATTGAGTACAATGTAAAATATGCAAGTCGAAAATAGCCTCTCATTGGTGAGCTATTTTTCTGCTGAATAAAATGTTTGTCGTAGTGGGGAAAAAAGTTGTGGAAAAAATATAGTTATTGCTTAAATGAATTTATCACCACTCCAACCAAGGTGAGCAAGGGTGGGGGGGGGGGATTGAGGCTTAATGGCGCGTCGACAACTTGGTCATTAGCGCCAACCTCAGTCACAGTGCAGTGGTCCGGGTTGCCACTGCACCACACATTACAGAGATGTTATTCAAACCCCAATCTAAATCTTGTCATACATCTGTACCTCCTGCAAAAATTGAAAAACACCGGACAGGAGGACAGACTTATCGCCCAACTGACGCGCAATGTCATGCGGAAGATGGAACCGACGACGAACACCATCAAGATGGCGACAATCAACAAGTAGGTGCCGGACCGTAAGTGGCCGTCGACACCAAGAACATTCAGGAGGGTCAACCCCCCGCAAAAGGAAACGGGTGTGACCAATTCGCAAACGGGCCAACACAACCTCCTCACGGCGACTGCGGCGACACGCCGAGTGCCACTCCTCGACAGTGCCTTTAATGGCCCGTAACTTATTACCGTAGCAAGGGTGGTGGGGGGATGGTTCAGAGAGTAGCATTTCAGGATGATTAATCGGGATTACAACGTGTTTAATTTAGTTATGGTATGGTCAATTGAACCGTAACTGAAGCTGGTTAAACAAACCTATCAGTTGGCATACATTCAACAATTTTTTATTTTGGGGACTACTGCGTGTTTCAGTTTACGTTAGCGTTATTTAATGTTGGTTGGTTCACTTTCTACTTTAGATTTTTTAAAGTAGTGGTTAGGAAATAAGTCGGAAAAAATGGGGCGTGAATGATAACTACTACAGCAATGTCGTCAATACAGGATTTATACCTCTAGCCCTGTAGCCATTTTAAGTGTAAAATATAATTAAGAAAGTACTAAGTCAGTGATAATACCATTTGCACTGGTTTGTACATTAAATATATTGTTACGTCAGAAACACTGAATAAATAGGAAACTGACATGAAAGGTTAAAGTCATTGTGTTAACTTTTATTATATTAAAGTGTTTCAATACCACCAACAGTTGTCTTATTTTTACAGAGACAACCTGCAACGTCGTGTTCTGAAATAATTTTAGCAGTCCCACTGCAGCAGTATCATGATCCGTGTAACACCCTGCTACCATGCAAACAAAGACTTAAACCTAACAAGGAAAGGACATTTGCATAGAAATTCTATTGTTTTAGAGTTCTTGGGTCCATTAATACTTTTGGGCCAACTTCTTGGCCTTCTTTCATGGGATATCAAGCTCTGTTGTTTGTATTCAACGGAGCGCAAACTTCTAACTCGAGTGTTATGCTACGTTTATAAGGCTTTAACAGCGACAGCTGCCATTTCCAGCATTGCATTCAACATCGTATATCGTTGGCGTGGTGGTACTACTTTTAACACTGGAGTTCTTGCAATTTCAGCTGCCATGCTGATACAACAGGGTTTCGTAACTTTGGTTTTTGTATTTTGTTTCTTGAAAGAAAAGTACTTTGTAGAGTTGTTTCAATTGCTCTTAAGTAGTGATGTTGTTTTTGACAAAAAGAAAAAGCAAATATTATGGACTGTCACCGAGCACACTGTTCCGACGGTGTTTATAGCGTGTTTTTGGTTCGTAAGAGACACCATGAGTCATCCACCAGAGGAAAACACTGTTCTCTATGCTATTTGGTTAAGTGTATTGTTTGGCTGCGATTTGTTCGTTTGTGTATTTTTTATTGTAACTGCTGAACTGTGCTCTCATTCTTTCACATCTCTTGGCACTGAACTAAATAAAATATTAGTAAAAGAGGTTGTGGATATGGACAAACGTCTTTACCAGATACGTTTTCGGTATGAAAAAGTTTATCAACTGGCTGATACCATTCATGATACATTTTCACTAATCATTACGGCTCAGCTTGCACGTCTCATTGTTTCCACATGCATAGTTTCGTTCGCTGTATTAAATGTAAAAGATTTTGAAATATTAGATGCAGCATTCCTGTTTGAGTCAGTCCTGTTTACTCATCGTTTGTTTGCTCTGAATGCTGTAGGTGGTAACATTACAACTCAGGTAAGACCACTTATTTCATCTCATTACAACAGTACATATCAAAATTCTGTCCTAAACTTTATATTGAAGGAATATGAAGTTTTAAGCTATCATACAAGTCATTGTATTTTTTGCGAAGTTCTTTCTTACTACCGTTGCTTTTGAAAACAATGTGTTACAAACAATCCACATTTTAATCCTTAGACAGCCAAAGTATCAAAATACAACATTACCAATAAAAATTTTAGCTGTGATATGATTACAGCAAATGTAAACGTCGGTCATATACCAACATGCCTCATTTAACTAACTTTACGGGTTAAAAGATTTAAAAAGATTACAACTATTATTATGTTATATAACTAAATTTAAAGAAAAGGATGCAGGCAGAGCTAATGCCATCTTGTAACCGTAAAGTAACCCCATTTCAGCTATTAGTACCGTCTATAAAGGGTAAAGAGAAATTAGGAACACACCAGCAAACATTTAAATGCCGGTAAAAGCAAATTAAATGCTTTTGAGCGCCAGATTTTTGGTTTTACAATTTTGTTAAAGCTCTTGCAAACTACATTCATCGACAGAGTAACGTAATACATAACTGCACATACAGCCACACCTACACGCATGAACAGTGGAACACTCTGAAAATAATACTTTAAACATTTACGAACACTGTAAATTACGTGTGTGGAAAAACACCGATGCCAGAAGCACGTGCGATGGATTAAAAAAATCTTTATATTTCGATATCAATTGTGCTGTCACTCGATATCTTCATCAGAGTTCATAAAAATATAAAATGATATAAAGCACCTTACATTTTGTTTTATAAAGAGCTTCCCGAACCGCATTCATTTGGGACTGACATGGTGTCAAGGTGGCACTAGAATCAGATAAATAACAAGATTGTAACTGCTTTAATACAAGGTTTAAACCGCCAACAAACTGTCAAAGCATGGGTAAGGTACATAAAAATTGGCAGCAATAAAACAGTTTCTAAATAAAACTTTAAAAGTCATGGTACTTACAGAAGCCATCGTCGATTGGGAAGGGAGAAAAGTGACAGGTGAGGCAGAGAGAGCAAGAAACCGAAATGTGATCACGCCAGGCTCCGCTGAGGAAGGTGACCAAATAATGCGCCAGGGCGTGTGGCTGGGAACAATCGGACGGGGGAAGTAATTTTGATGTGGTAAAGGCGGAAGGGAAGAGGGGCCCAAATAAGATGAAGGGAGAAGCAAGGCAAAAAGAGAAATATGTGGGGGAAGTGGGCGATGGGAGAGGAAAGAATGGGAGTACATGTTAATGTTGAGGAATCAGCAGATGGGTATAAAAGTTTGGCCCAGTATGTCATGGTTTGTGAAGTTGATAAAATATGGTTGATAACCAGGTCATTTCTTTTAAAAATTTCGAACGCATCTAAATTGCATCTTGCCCATTGATGTTTTACCTCTCGTTACCTGAAAACCAGTGAGAATTGGTTATTTATAATATTGCTGGGTATTAATTGTCTTTTACTACAAGCGTAGATTTGACTTTAGATAACATTGTTTTGTATATGCATTCTTGAGTGTCATTCTGTCGATTTTTGATTGGTAGTAAGTAGTTGTTAATCCTACAAATCCCAGTTACACGGATGGATTTTTAAGAGAAAATGTTTTATCATCCCCTTGGTATTTATGGTAAAGCCAAGTAACCTTGAAGTATGTGTATTTCTAAATTTTCTTAGTTGGCTGTAGATATATCCTCAAGGGCTAGTTAACTGGAGATATGGGAGTAAGTACTCAAAGTGTATTATCAATTTTCCTTGAGAGGAAACTGCTCAGTCTATATCCTGGTTAACTACATGAGGATGGAAAAGCATGAAGTGATAAATGACCTGACCTTAAAGTATTATAGGTAACGAGTTTAATTTTACCGGCATAGGCTAATGATCCAGAATACGGTCCTCTAAAAAAGTAATTAATAAACAAAAACGGAACGTTAAATGTTTACAGCAGGAAGAAGCAATTCCCTCCCCCCCAAAAAACCCACAAAAAATGACCTATTTTGTCAAATACTTCCTTACTTGAAAAAAAAGTAAGAAGGAATAACCAAAAACACTGCAGTACACGCCGTGTCCCACTTTCGCGTGAAGAGTGAGGACTTCCCATCTTTCCAGCTCCATGTTCAGAGTTGTATTAAGCCCCGTAGAAGGCCTGGTGCTTAAGATTTATTATTGTGCCCCCCCCCCCCACTTCCCAGTCCCCACACCCCCCCCCCCCCGCAAAAGAAAGGAGAAAACCAAACATTTTTTAAATTAATTTTTTGATACAACTTTTGTGTAATAGTAAATTTTTTATTTAAACAGTACCTTATTTTATTTTTCCCATGACCATGGGGCACCCTTGAGACCTTTTTTCGGCCTGTGGCCCGGTGCTGCAGCACCCCCTTAATCCGGCTCTGTCCATGTATGTGTCAGTATTAACTACCAACTAACAACTGATACCCAGTTTGGGTTCGTGCAAAATCTGAAAGAAATCGCAATTTTCCCAGTGGCAGACGTAGGTTAAGAACACATCACATTCATCCAGAGATGGGAGATTCCTATCTACATTTAATATTAGGATTTGCGGTTGAACCAATCAGCAATCAGGAATTTAACAGGAGTGTTATCTACGCCGACATCACAAATTACGTAACACCTGGAAGGGGTAGGGGGTTGAGCAAATGCGTTACCATCTGTTATGATGAGGGAGGGGGAGTATAACGAATACACACTAATTTTAGCAAAATATGTTTTGCTAAACTGGTGTTGCAAAGGGGGACGAGTGGTCTAAATTGCTAGAAAAAGGTGTTACGTAATTTGTGAACGCTCCCTAATAGTTCGTTGTGAGAATTTGGTTAAAATAAGGAGAATTTGTTTTTTTAATCAACAAAATAGCATTGTTGCAATTAGCACATGATGGCTTTTTTTCTAAATAACTATTTCTGTTACGCTAAAATAACCTTGAAAAGGCACATGCCCACCTAGGAAGCTATGATTTGAGCCTATTCCCATGATTTTAGGTGGTGTCGTTTGACCTGTACAGAGGACAGACGAAAGGTTCACTTCCAGAACAAGAAGTTGTCTGTTTGTCCCCTCTCTACGTCTCCGATTTGGCTAGGCCTAATTTCAACATTTTTGGACTGTAGACAGGTTTTTATTAGTCGAGGGTAGATTACGAATTTGGTTTAAAAATATTTACTTTAGACTTAATTATAAGCGATCAAAGTTGAGAGTTTAACACAGAAATCGCTAGTGTTAATATTGAACGGAAGAGTAAAGAGTCCGTAAAATCGCACCACACTCCACCCCGTCTATTTGACAGTTTCTATACAGAACCTTGTAGTATTTAAACTTAGGTTTGATTCTGGTTTCCTTCTGGTGGTGAAAGAGTGAGCTAGCATCTTTGAGGCGCCTGATATTAGAGCTATAGTTGGTGTCAAACCTATGCCTTTAACAGTGTTTTGGTGGTTTAAACCTTGTATTATAGCAGTTACACCTTGTTAATTATCTGATTCTAGTACCACCTTGACACCATGTCAGTCTCAAATGAAGGCGGTTCGGGAAGCTCTTTGTTAAACGAAATGTAAGATGTTTTACATGTTTTATATTTCTATGAACTCTGACAAAGATATCGCTTGACAACACAACTGATACCAAAATATAAAGATTATTTTTATCCCATCGCATGTGCTCTGGCTTCAGTGTTTTTCCATATACAATAATGCACAAACCCCGCTTCTTCTACTGTAAATTATGTTCACCTGTAGTTTACCTAACGCAACAACATGAACAGATAATAGAAATATTTAGTTTTCATACTTTAAACAATGCTATTAACCATTACAATAGTCAACAATGATGTCTTCTAGTTAAATACGAGTGTTGACTATCTATATCAAGAACTGCGGTAGCAATACATTATTTCAGTACTTGTGTAAGCATCAGCATCAACTTCCATGTTAAACGTTTAACTTTTAACCCCGATAGTTTCCCACAGAATTAACATAGACCAACGATATTTGGGGTCGTGTAATAAATACTTCATTGAATTAACAATTTCAATGACAACAATCGAACCATTTGGCATCGACACTTTGGCCAGTCCTTGTTGTTGTTGGAACTCTCTTTGCCCCCACCTAGAGATAGTACCAATGAAACGATTTTCATCTTTTATAGCTTAAAATGTAGGTATTAACAAGGCCTAGGGCTATTTTAGCGTCATTTTATTGTGACTTCAATATTGTTTTTATTGTTCTTCTTCTTGTTGGGTAATTTTCTTTCACCTAGATATCGAAGCAGAGAACCGATTTTCAACAATCTTAAAAAGCGTTCATCTCATTTATCTCATGTAAAAATTACAGTTATTTAATTTACCTGAAATATCTTCGATTTCCAGCTTTGTAAATAAGAAGGTTCTGTGTTGTATGACAGGATTCATCGGAAATTTAAAAATGTTAACAGTGTGCTCTTCTTTGGTGGTAGTGTGTACTTCGTTTTTACATTATGTACACATTGCTTATGAATATCCACAGTATTGGCTGATCATCCTTCATATTACAATAAAATTTGCATTTATGGCGTGAAAAATAAGTTGGAAGGTGTCCCGTAAAGCCAGCACTGCCAACAGTAGCATCTCTGCTTTCTTGAGCTAGTTCGCAAGAGTCGTTATCAAGAGAGTTAAAGTGCTTTTCAATTGTAATATACAGAATTAAACGAATTAAAAAATACATAGTTATCGAATCAAACGATGAAATATCCGTTGTTAACAACGATTTAAAATATAATTCGTATTCATTAAGTTTAGTTTACCAGTGGCTTAGTTCACTAGGTTGACCATTCACGCCAGAATCTTGTTGGATATTGAAATGTCATCATTTCAATTTTAGGGGGAAATATGAGTCGAGTAGCACGGAGTTCTATACGGATTCGAGTGTTTTTCAGAACTATAACAGGAGACTGAAACCACACAATCGTGACACCGTTTTGGGACAAAAGTATACAACACCGCTCACAATTTACTCAAGACTACAAACGCAGAGTATTAACTAGTATAATTGCGCAACAATTTATTTTTGTTCTAATAAACAGATATCTTCATTTACAAATTGATTTAATTTTCAGGCCAAAATAGGTTTGGAAAGTTTAAGCAATGTTCCTCGTGAAGAATTGTCACCAGCTGATGTCTCACAGGTACGATACGAAACGGTGGTAATTGCTGATTTTAGTACTTTTCATATATTATTTCTGCCACGAAGAGTGTTCTGTAGTGTGGTCCACAAAAAAATGCTAAAGTCCTAATTTCTTCTTATCTTTTGAAAAAAGAATACAAATAAGGATAACTTTTCAGGATCCAAAATCCAATTCCGATTCCAAAAAAGTGTGTCCTTTTTTTCAGATTTTTTAAAACAAGAAATTATATAGATTGCAACTTTCGTCCGATTCAGCCAAGTTGCAATAAGCTGTTACTACTGTGCATTATGGCTACGCCGAAAAAAAATATAAAACTTTTTTTTTAAGTTTTCTTAAAAAAATTCCGAAAAATAGGTGCAGCCTTTTCGTATCAGTATTGGATTTTGGATCTAAAAAAGTTGGTTTGTTACAGAAAGTTGGCACTAATTTTAGACTTTGAAATATTTCAAGGTGTGTTTTTTTTGTGTGGATTATCGTTGTATGAAGTTACAAACCAGTCGAGAATAGTACTTCAAGAATCTGTAACTCATGACTTGTGTGTTGGACAAAGATACACCAAGGATAAAAGAGCGCGAGTCTTGGAGAATATGTAAAACCCTCCTTTAGTAATGTGGTCAATTTCGTCGTACATGCAAGCAAGGTGATCTCATGGCTAGTATCACTATCTCATGTGCCAGAGGTCCTAGGTTCCAGCGTGACACCTCAGTGCCCCCCACCCCCCGGACATTTTCGTGAAGAGAAGGGACATGTGATGCCGTGTCCTCAAGTCGATCTTATCATGTAAAAAGATCACAGGAATTTCCAATTGGAATTTCCTAACAAATTTATCCCTCTCACCTTCTCACACCAAGGCTTCGGCTGGGACAGCATCAATCCTCCAAATTATCGTCCTTCAAGAGCAGTGCTACAGTTTTTGCTTCCAATATAACAAAAGAAAAAGAAAAGAAGAATTACGTGTGATGGGATAATTTTACACGGTGGTCTTATACGCTTCGCTTCATTTCAGTTGTGAACTGTGTTTAATATGAAACGTAAGCATTTGAATTGAAACATTATTAACACATAAGCGTGTAGTGATGGAAGTCTTTAAAATAATAAGGTAGTGATTTATTCTAAAACAGTTTAGGCTAGTATTAATCTACCGGCACATGATAACATAGACACGTTCGTTAAAAAACAAGTTTCAAAAACATGCATTGTAATAAAAACATGAGTTTTGTATTTTAACCTCGTTCTTCACCTCTGCTTTAAATATGAAGTGTTTCAAAACCATAAAGTTTCTTCGCAGAAAATTTTAAATGTTATTAAGTAAGTCATTAAAAAGCCTGGAAAGTGCAAAAATGTGCATTTAAAATGCAATGTTTCGGGGATTGCTGCCCCCCCCCCCCCCCCCCCCCGTTATCAAGTACACAGAAATTAAAAAATTCAACACAAGTATCATGCCATGGTCAAGGCATGACACCAACGCACAAAATAATTTCAAAATTAAATAAACCAAAAATGTAAAACTAAAAAGCTTACGTTCCCTGAGCAGAACACGTTAGCAATAGGTTGAGACTGTGAGGCGAGCAGCAGTAAAATTTGACTTCGTTTTATATCATGTTGCGAAGTGGACTAAGGGGTGGATGTGGGGGATGGGGGGAGCAAAGGTTTGTTTTATAATGTGAAATTCCTAAATTGTTTAAGAGTGGAGCAGGTTCAACATTTGGTTAACGTGTTATGCTCAGGGCAGCTTAGGTTTTTATTTTTACCTTTTTGGCTTAACTAATTTTAAAATTAGTTTGTGTGTTGGTGTTGTGCCTTGATCATGGCATGATACTTGTGCTGTATTTTTTTAATTTCTTATCACTTGGGTGCAGCACCGAATTAACAAGTATTTCTATTCTGTGCGAGAAACTGAATGTGTAGATTGTCGATTGGGGGATTGAGGTTTAATGGCGGTTTAATTGGTGACAACAATAAAGAAGCACGCAGTGACAACATGAATCTCTCGAGAAGCTATAATGTTATAAAACAATATTGTACAGCAATGTGGAAATCCGTTTCCAAATTCGGGTTTAAGATAAGGCCTTTCTTTTTCTACTTTCATATTAGAGTGTAAGATTTTGATTAGAGTATAAAATGCGTTATGGACTTGAGTCATAGGTTTTTTAGTGGAATTGAAAGTGTCAGCAGCCTGGTTTTCGTGCCGTCGGGACAGAAGGTCGCCCAGTTAGGCTTAACTGGTGCAGTTAACGTAGTATGCGACATGAGTAGTTTTCTATCACCACATTTTTTGCTACAGTTTTACCACCAATCGGAAATGTGCTTGCTTACGCTTGTTCGCAATGGGGTGTGCGAGTTGAATTTGCGTTGTGTAGATTAGTTATAAAAATTCGGTGATTATACGTCGTGCAGTGGAGCTGTTACAGGTGGAGCAGGGGTTATGTAGACCCCATATAAAGTGTGGGTTACCAAAAAACCCAAGTATGTGCGTCACGATTAACAGGATATAATGGCCACAGTTTTAGTATGGCGTTTCGTAAGTGTGACGTCACTACCACGCATTAAATGCAAAAATGTAACGCCCCCTACCCCAGTACAAACAGTGCAATTGTACCTACTTCCGAAGGAGTTCAGAGTTTTGTTTCTTTTTATTACAGATCATGATTTTGAGGAATAAGCTTAGTGATTGTCCTAAGGAAATCTCCTCAGCTGCAGGACTATTTACGTTAAATAACAAAACCTTCACAACGGTAATTTGTGTTACATTTACCCCTTTAACATTTAAATGGTTCATACAAATTACGATTTATGTATTGAGTTCAGGCTGTGATTATTTCTGGCCAATTATACAGTAATATAAGAAATTATAACATGGATTGAAATAAATTTAGAACATTTCTTAACGGGCTAAGTGCCTAAAATGATGATTAACAAAGTGTAAAGAATGTCATAAGCTGGCAATTTCCTTCCTTGATTTAATACAGAGAAGAAAATAAATAGGCTTGTGATCTTAACCGAATACCTAGACTACAACAGTTTCAGATGACTTGATAATAATGGTTAGAACCTATGGGCCTAACTTAGCAAGCTGTGGCTTGTCTTAGATGTACATGTCTTTTGCATGGCTATACAATGAATAAGTCCTTTTAATTTTAGAGTGACAGAGCTGTGTTTATTGTCAAAACAACCCTGCCTCTATTCTTACTGTTCTCAAGTTTAGTCACTTTAGACATTTCCTACGTGAAGATTACCTATATGAAGAAATAGTTACAGATGATGTTGACATACTTTGGTGATGTTTTCTTCACAGTTCAAAATGCAAAAACACCTCCAATCTGATGAAATCGTCCTTTTATTTCATGAGATTTGGGTCATTTCATTTGTGCATTTCCAACATAGAATGTTCAACTGTCCATTTCAGTTAAGCAAGACATTAATCCCTATAATATTACGTTACAATGTCAACTGAGAAAACAGGCATGAAGATGAATAATTGGTAGTGTTGGAAAATATTGGAAAATACTTACAGTCGGTAGTCATACCATTTGTGCAGCCATTTAAAAGGGTTTAAGGATTTAACGTAATGGGTGTCGGGGAATATGCAATAAAGGAAGGCCAGGTATGAATGACGTATAACAAACCGCATATACTACAAAATCTAGAGTAGGTTCAAATGGGAGGGAGGAGCTGGAAAGTGGTCAAATCTGAACAGATGGGGGGATACGAGAGTAGTGAGGTTGACTGGAATGTTGAGATGAAACATTGTCGAGACATACAGAGGTAAACTGTTCATCTGCCCATTCTATCATCTGCACGTTATTCAGCTCGAGTGGAAAGTGCTCTTACACCCACGGGCATGAATAATTCTCCAAGTTCAACCGAATACACATTGTTAGGCAAGCGTTAGAATATCATTATTGTATAGTGTGGTTTAAAAATATCTGTACTAAAGACCGTTGCACATGCACCAATAAATAACTTCTGCGTGCCTAAGCTTACATTGAGCGATAAGTCTATCCTCCCGTCCGGGATTTTTTAATTTTTGCAGGAGATACAGATCTATGATAAGATTTTGGGTTTGTTTAACACCTCTGTACTGTGTGACGCAGTGGCACCCCGGACCACTGCATTGTGACTGAGGTCGGTGGTAATGACCTTGCTGTTGATGCGGTATTAAGCCTCAATCACTCCCCCAAACTTCAAGCACACGTGTTACTTTTAATCATACATGTGTTTTCCTATAAAGACAGCATTTGACCTAATTTTATCCAATATTTTTCCAGATCATGGGCAGCATTCTGACGTATCTGTTCATTCTACTGCAGTTTCCTGATTCTGGAGCCAAGAATAAACAAATGAAGGAGTGCATCTGTCAGAACGGAACTGGTTAAACAACTCTACAATGGAGAGTCAATAATTTGAAACTCTGCCTACCAGTCATACGTTTTTAATCGTCTTGGGTTTGCGTAGTTGTTTCCCACTTGTACCATTTATAAAATTTTCTAGTTTCATTTTGATCTCTGTGATTTTTACTACTGTTTAACGCATCACAAACCACTTCAATCACTTCGCTCACTCCATTGTTTTCGAACTCTTCACGTAGTGCTCAGAGCATCACACAGCTGATGTACTGAAGATCAGGTCGTTAGCTTTGTGCAGGATTATCCAAACTACATTTGTTGCTAAACTCAGAATAAATTATGTATTTTAACTATCCTCAAACTTGAAATCCTAACAGAATAAATTGATAATGATGAGGAGCATAAGGGCCCAACTCCATTTTTACAAGACTAGCCATATGCTATCTGGACTAACAGGCACCTCGACACACCTCTTGTTTCGCTGGTTCAATTCCATTCAAGTGACTGCTTGCTCTTTAGGAATGGCTTTAAAAATGGTGTACATTACGATTTGTGCCTAGGACTGGCTCAATTGTATTATTCAATGCAAGATTATTCAATACAAGTGTATGTCTGTGCTGAATCATGCATTTGTTCCACAATGCAATTTTTTTTTCTAAACCTGAGTGACAAAATAACTCGCTCGTACGTACATGCACAAGCATCTTCTCCACCATAGTCTACAATCTCATCGTAGCCTCATTATGACTGGTTGATGGGAGCAATCACTGACCCTAGTGAGCGCCGATCTAGGCAAAACAGAATAGTGTAAGATGCCCCGCTAGACACGACTAGAAGGCATGGCTTAGCTTGCAACTCATTTATACAGAATTTACTATGCTCCTCCACACCATAGCTTTGCCCTCGTTATCTTCGGTAGCTAAAAGACACTTCCACTGTTGGCTAAGAATCATAGTCATTAATTCGTGTGACTATAATTACCCTAAATGGGTCTCTACAGAAATGTTGTACAAAACTGGCTTTAGATTAAGATTCCTTGCAGAGTCAAATAGACAGCCAAATGAAGCATGGGAAAAATCGATACACAGGCTTTGGTTGTTAGCTATGCTACAATTATGTTCATTATCTGCAGCAACAGTTTCGGAAATAAGGGGTTTAGAATCCATAGAAACCATGATAATGATTTATCCAAGCAGTCTAATTTGAATTGCATGGAGGGCGAAAGTATCGCCAGTTTTAAGAAGCGAGAATTCCGCTTACGTCAAGAACAACAGAAGGATTTTCCTGTATTCACCTTCAATACATCCCTAAAATTTGCCATTTTTGCTATCAACGAGTATAAATTACTTGTATTTTTAAGAATAATCACGTGTGTAAATAGTAAAGTTTTTAACCAAATTAACTCATTTGAATTTTACGCACTATATAATTCGTTCGTATATAATTCTCACTTTTGTACATATATGTAATTGAGTAGATTTTGGATTGTATTTTCACCTTTTAATTAATAAGTATTTTTATTTTAATTATTGCAATCTGCCTCTTATTTATATGTATTATGACTGGTGTGTTCGCAGCACACACGAGTTCAAACTGAACTTTGTGCTTTTCAGTGAATAAATTAATTTATTATTAAATGAAAAAATAGAACTGTAATCTGCCTGAATACAAAACTGTCAAAGTAAAAAGCAAATGTTCAGTTTCGGTGTATGAAAGTATACCAAACTATAATAAAACTTCTAAAAAAAATGCTATAATTTAGTATTGCTATCTATTTTTGTATTTTATTTACATGAAATAATGATTAATTGATGCATAAGAAATTTATTCAATTCTGGTTTTAGTTTTGCGGTATTATCATAGTCAGTCAATGAAATTGATTACAAATCTTTGGTATGTAAAAATTTTTATTTTTTATTCCAAACTTATTAAATCAAGTTGGTGTTTCGTAACGATTTGTTTGGTTTCTTAATCTACTTATTTTTTCTTCGTTTCTTAAAACTGGAGATACTTTCGTTCTCCATGCAATTCAAATTAGACTGCTTAGGTAAATCATTATCATCGTTTCTCAGGGATTCTAAACCCCGTTACTGCCGAAACCGTTGCTGCAGATAATGAAAATAATTGAAGCGTAACTAACAACCAATGTGTACCGACTTTCCACGTTTTATTTGGCTGTATATTTGACTCTGCACGAAATCTTAATCTCAAGCCAATTTTGTACAACATATCTACAGAGACCCATTTAGGGTAATTATAGTCAAACGAATTAATCGCTATAATTCTTAGCCATTGGTGGAAGTGTCTTTTAGCTACCAAAGGTAACGATTTGTTTGGTTTCTTAATCTACTTATTTTTTCAATGTTGCAATGTTTATACTTATTATTATAGTAATTTTTAGTAATAATTAATTGATCACTTAATTTATTTACAGGTAGAATTTTATTATACCAATAAGTTTTTCAAAGTACTAAGTTTAATATTTCCAAACAGAACTTTTCACAATTTTGTTTTGAATTTTCGTATGATGTAATCACTGGCAAAACCAAATACTTCAATTCTTTATCTTAAATGGCGTTCAACCCAGGCGATAATAGTATTTTTTTATTGTTATTATCTAGTCCATTTCTGAAGTTGTAGTTTTTGCCAATGAGTATGGTAATTTATTCATAAGTTTTCTTTACATGCTTTTAAAATTCCAGTGATTATCAATTGTTAAACTCAAGTATTTTTTGTGTTTCAGATTTTAGAAATTTGCAGGTATTCATACATTTTCTGTTTTTCTGTTGATATTAATTCACAGTTTTTGCTATGTGAAATAAGTTTTAGATCATTATTTGCTGTTATTTTTGGTACAATGATTTTTATGTATTGTATATAATGTACTTGTGGTAGCTAACATTAAACTGAATCATCTTTGTAAGAGCAAGAATCAGATACACAACAATGTAATATACACAATATCACCAACACTCTCTACTCGGGCCTACTTCGGCTTCATTCTTCCAGCCATATCGAAGAACCACCGGAAAAGCTCATTTGTAATCCTTTCTTTAAATATTAGGTTCTGTTAAAACATGCCCTAAAAACTAAATGAAAACGGTTTAGTAATTAAAAAGAAATTTGGCAAAAAAACGTTCCATTGCATATATACATCATGTCTCAGAAATCCATAGCCAGTTTTGCAGGTATGTACATGTAGGCCTATTCATACAAACCTATACGTATTGGCCGATCAATATAGGATTGGCCTAGACAATATAGGTCTCTGCGGTGTAGTAAGTGTACATGGCACAAACAACATGAAAATAGCATGTGCTTAATGGGGCAGATGTTTTTCACAATATGTTCTCACTGTTCACATGGCGCAACACCAGAACATCGTTGTATAACGTCTTGCAACTAGTCCAAGATGACCAACACCCACAGCATGCCTATTACACTGAGCTTCTCATTTTCTACTTCCAAAATTAATCACTCATATTTATTGGGGAAAAATGCGTTTTGCTCAGTGCTCACTGCTAGGGTCAATGCATCATTTAATGACAGGATCGTTCCAATAAACTGTCGTCTATGGTATTGTCAACACCAAACCTTGATTGCCATGGTAACGATCAAGACAATGCAATGGAAAAGATGTAATGCGATCAGGGCCCCCACATCAAAGTTACGGACCTGGAACTAACTACAACAGTGGGCCCCCCATCCCCCGAATGAAATCAGAAAGGTTACACTATGTTATAACATTAGTCGGCCACAATTGTGCTTAACGGGTTGGTTCACTCATTAATCCGGGCTGCTTTGAAGGTTTTCCTGCCTAGGCTTGGACTATAGTGTTCCTGTTCCATGGCGTTGGATTGGAGTTGTTGTTTGTTGGGGGGTATAAAAAATTCACAATACGCAGAAATCGAGTACATTAGTAACAGTCATCAAAACAATTGCGAAAAAAAAAACAATTTTAGTCCGTGCGGGGCCCCTTGAGTGACCGGGCCTGGGTACAGTGGGTCCAACTGACCCCCCCCCCCCCCGTTGTGGGGGCCCTGAATGCGATGATAAAACGCCATTTCTACGATTAGCAAACGATAAACACATTGGGAAGCATAAAGCAAGTCGTAGCAGCCTGGATAGTTAAGTTACTGGCACTTTTGCCATCTGTCGTCGACCGTACTATTACGTACGTTATAAGGTAGCGCAGGTATCCGTAATAGGGACGAAATTGTAGATAAGCATCTGCTTACACTGTACAAATAAATACTAGACAGAATGGAGACAAATCTAAGGCACCGGCTTCCAATGTTTGAGGAAAGAAGTACATTTTTACAAATGAATTTACTAAACAAGTAAACAACAGAAGTATACGTTGTAGATTTGCTGACCTAAAACGATTATTATTACACTCAAACAGAACATTCAGTGCTTATTTATAATAATAATAATAATAACTTTTGCTGGTAAGCAAGGTTAACAGCAGGGCGCAAGGCCGCTTATCAATGCTTAATTTACATCAGGGGTATGTTAAAGAGTTTTCTGACTGAATGTAATGTACAGTCTCTTGATCTTTAATAAATGTAAATATTGAGCTACTAAATACTTTTTATCAAACCATTGTTAAGTTTTGAAAATTTTTATTATATATTTCATTCCATTCAACTGCTTTAAAAGTGTCAAAGATAAAAATACAAACTGAAGACTAATCCACCATAGCTTAATACACAGTTTTATTGATTTAAATTGCAATAATTTTATCACACTAAAACATTTAATGAATAACACACAAAGTAATCATAAGATTAGAAATGCCACAAAGGCTGTGAGGAACTGATAAAAAAATAAAGGCACGCAGAATTGCTATTTAATAAGGGTGAACAAAAATACCTAAACCTTCTACAACAGGAGATTAATACATTGTTTTAAATGCGATTATACATCAAACAGTTGACATCGAGTTATGAACACATCTAGTGTTATGCTGAATTCAGCATAAGGATTAATCGTTCCAGGCAGATGCCATTGTTTGTGCAAAAATTACGTTGAGCTTCTGAGTTACTTTCCATTGTTCAAATAGAACAATGTTGCATTTTTTGAGCACGTTTCCAGGCTATAGATAGTTCGAATAGGCAAGGCTCGTGTTGCAAACGAGTGTTGAAAATTCGACGTCCACTGTTTAACATAGGCAACATATGAACAATGATATTTTGGAGTAAATGTCTTCCCAAAACAAAACTTGTTAATGTAACCCGCTAAGCTCTTCTTAGTTTGATGTCGTACTGTCAAACGCTAAGCACTCTCACTAAGTTAATCCCACCAAGTAATAATTCGAAGGTTGCATGAAAATATTTTAATTGCTTACTGTTCAGTTTGCTAGTATTTCGTGTAACGTTTGAGTCTCTGACGTCTCTGAGTTCGGGGGGGGGGGGGCAAATTGATATAAGATCTTTTCTGCTTGGATCTTTCCAGCTAAATCGTTCAACTCATCGTCGGGTGGCAGATAACCTAGTTTGAGTACGTGTTCCCTAAAACAAAAACAACAACAACAAAATGCTGCTAACTCTGCCCTTAAAATTGCATTGAGATGTGTACTGCACAGGTGACTTTGAATTTTTCACTTTCCTTAACATCGAAGACAGCAAAAGGCACGTCTCATCGTTGAACTATAACTAGCCTCAGAATTTCAATTTTATGCATCTTATTGAAGAATTTATTTTCGTGAGATTAGCTCGCTAGCAAAATAAGCTAACATCAACAATATTCAAAATTCACACCTTTATTTCAACAAGAAAACGTTATCTGTTTCACTATCAGTGACTTTTATGATGTCAGGTATCCAGAGTCTCCCAATAAAACGAAGTTTCAGCCTCTTCTGTCGCATTGTGATTTTCCCCAGATGCCTGAAAACGGCCAAACTGCAAAAGACACAAGTGTCTAATGGTTACTTTATCTGGATAGGACGGAAATTAAAATCATTGTCAAATCATGGCGAGTGACATACTAGCACACTGTCGAGTGTCTTATTATGAATTATGCCACTGTAATTGATCAAAGATTATGTTTAATTTCCATGAAAAACCATTTTTACTAGTACAACAAGATTAATGAATTGTTTTGTGGCTTTAAAGTGCATGCATTAATACATTTTATAAGTACACACGTTTTATCATCAGAACTGCCATAGTAAATGTTTTTGGCTTTGACATGTAACAAGTCTGTCAATGTAAGTAGAATTAATATTTAATAAGTAGTAAAGTCATTATGTTGGTTAATACATGTAATACCCAACATTTCTCTACAATTAGTAATTAAAAAATATAAATAGATTGATTGCTAGAATATATTACTCATTGAGAATTACGTAAATAAGAATCAGTTTAGAGGGGCAGAACACTAGAACCGGACTTGTACTAATGTATACTACAAAACAATCCAGTACATTATTAGGAGTGATAAAGGTACAAATATTGCATTAAACGTGTTCAGAGTAACAATGTACTCATAGTCATAATTTGTCAAGATTCCGCATAAGATACTACTACTGATAAAATATTCCCTAAAACATTAAAACAAAACTAAACAGTAATTGAATTAGAACAATTTTATTGCACAAAAACCAGGGAATATGGCGGAGCAATTAGTTGGTGAAACATTTTTATTTTTTATTTTTTGATGAGCTAAGCTAGTGGTAAAACAACTCCTCCTGTATATGACCGACAACTTATACAGTGGCAACTTTTTTGATTGACTTGAAAATGTGCCAGTGTTTTCAAATTAATTAATTCCAGGTATGCTGAAAAACAGTAATTGGATGATATTAGAAACAATTGACTTGAGAATAGGTATCATATTACTATAGTCAACACTTCCAACGGTAAAGGTTGGCTTAAATATTGCAACCAGAATAGCTGATTTCTTTTTTGCTGATCCTACTTGGTTGAATTGGTGTCTTTTGCACATGAACAATCAGATGAGGTAAATTGTATCAAAACAATCAGATACGTGACGACAGTACCAATGATCTGGAAGACAAGAGGCAAAAATATATTAGAAATTCATTCTCTAGATGCTGAAGCGTATAAAATAAGCATTTCACTTACGGTTGTCAAGGTATTCCTATTAATGGTAAATAGATGGCCTCCTGAATGGATTTCTGGTGGACAATGAATCAATTTATTACTCAACATAAGTATCTGAAAGAAAACATTAAAGAATTATACTGAAGCACATACTGAAGAATTGTAGCAGAATATTTTATTGGAATATTTTATCAGTGTGAATTAACATCAACTATTTGTGGTTTTTCTTACAGAAAGAATTACGTTATGATATTGAGAAATACAGAATTTAGTCAAAATTACAGTTTCTGATGATACGTGCATGAAACAAGGTTAATAATATATTATTGAGTTAATGTTATGCAGTACCTTTAATTAACTTTCAATAATACTTAAATTGTGGCAAATTTGTTTCACTTCTAGCAGTAGCTACAAAGCAACTGTGCCATGTTAACCCATGTGCAAACAAAAATCGAAAATTATCCTATTAGCTACCTTTTACCCGTAGTTCACCAAACTAACTTATGTCTCTGTCACCAAATATTTTTAGATGCACACATAGAATAAGCTATTGCGACAAAAAATGTGAGATTATATAATTGGCGGTAAGATTTATAATTTGTGGCGTTATACTTTGTGGATAAATAAGTCAGATATATTAAACTGACGCTTAAGTTTGTCCATTTGTGAAACTTTAAGTCTTAGCAGTCTTACATCCATGTAGACCGCCGTGCTATTCAGTGTACTTTATTTTTGCCGAAATGACGATTTTTAAGTTTCTGTAATACTCTGGCGAGAATGGGGGTGGAGTGATTGAGGTTTAACTGCATATCGACATAGATGATTAGCACCAACCTTAGTCACAGTGCAGTGGTACGGGTTGCCACTGAACCACACATTACAAAGATGTTAAGCAAATACTCCACGTTATGAAGTACTTAAAGAACTAAATGTAATAAGACAGTAACCAAATTGTATTTTTAAATGGAGATAAGCTTTTTTTAAAAGCATTTCATTTTTATCAGTTCATTTCATTCCGTACTTTTTTTTAATTCTTAAATTGCGTGTGATTACAAGTAATACCACTCTTAAACGACTGGTAGTCTCAAAGACTACTCTTACAGATGGAAGTGCGACAGTATCAGCACTGCTAAGAACCATTGTTTTAAGATACATAATTAGTGAAGAAGGAGTTAAATTACACACGCCCACATATTCTGCGTATTTCTGGATACGCTTCTTCTCACACGGAGTTATTTGTGAATTTTTTCGTCACTGTTGCTGCTTACTTGGCATTCTAAATAGTTTACAATTTTGGTTCCATTGTGTTTCTTCGTTTTAAGCTGAATACTATTTTAAGAGCGAGTTAATACTTTGTTACAACAGAGAAAAATTACGAATATCGTCGTTGGCTTGAACAGTACACAGTGAACATGAAGTAGCGAATACGGTCACGACAACAGTAGCACGAAACGAAAAATACTGTTTTTCCTACTGCCAAAAAAGAGTTCGGTGGATACCATGACGAAGCATTTTAGTCGATTAAAGTCGTGATATCAAACGCCATTTAAGTACTACCAAGTAAATCCCACCAACTAAGACTTTATACGTTAAATGAAATACTTTAAAACTGCACAGTAAGTAGCCTAAATTTTCAAATTTTTTATTTAAAATTTGAATTATTCATCGGCGGAATTAACTTGAAGTTACTGAATTATTGGCATTTGATGTCAGGACTTCAAACGGCGAAAAAACTTATCGAGAATCATTAACAAGTTTAGCTTTGGGGAGGCAATTAATATACTGACTCGGAAGGCTATGTTCGTCTGGTTTCATAACCTTTCAATTGGATTTGACTGGTATACTTTTGAACATTGCTGTGGTTTAATTCCATCTTTTTGACACAGTGAAAACTATTATTCGGTTTAAACTATTTCTATTTAAATAACAAAAATTGTTTGTTTACACATTTAAAAAATCTGATTTAAATATAAACAAAACACATAAACGTGAAAAAGAAAACTGACAAATTTTTGGAGAGCAGAAAGTGTTCCGTTTGGAAGAGGAAATGGACAATTATTTGTCACTTATTATGTTAGATTAAGCTTTTCAATGACTGCAATGTTAAAGCGCAAAATATATGAAACATATTTAGCTCAGTAACTATTTTGTCAGTCGAAATGTAATTTTTTTTTCAACGAACTTGTTTAGTGGACCAGTTCTTTAAAATGAGATGCCATGAGAACAGGCGTTTGGTCGAATATCTGAAAGAAACGTGGTGTTGACTCCAGCAGTCTGGGACTGTCATAAAACTTCAATTACTTTGAGAAGATTATCAGGGAGAGTTGACCAGTTTTGTCCGTTCACATTCAGCATGGCTTCAGCGCGAGCGCAGCACGAAAAAATCGCCTGAAGCGTGGGGGTTGGATGTCAGCTCAGCTTCAGCTCAGCTTCAGCACAGCCGCAGCGCCAAGTGAGAACGACCCTTAACACGTTGGGAGCACCTCGTGATAAAGGAAAAAATCCACGATAATAAATTTTCCTGGAAGCCAAGCTGATGCAGTTTAAACAGTAGTTTGGAATGGACAACGGACTCAAAAGCTTTTTTTTTAAATCGAATAGGATAATGTCAGTTTTAATGCCCAGGTAAAGTGCTTCGGTACAATTATCAAGAGCCAGCAGGAGTTGATGAACTGATGATCTACCAGGTAAAAACCCAAATTGGTCTGGGTGGATCATGTTGACTTTATTAATGTGGATCATAATGACACAGAAAGCCAAATGGGCGCAGTTAGTGACACATAAATAC
>JAHWFP010152312.1:0-35079 GCA_023313725.1 Lithobius niger | reverse complement strand
ACCCCAAATATCGGGAAAACTTGATTAATTAACAGCGTGACAAGCGTTTTCGTATCAAACTTTTTACATGGGTAACAAAGGAGATATCCGGTGAACAAATCTGTTACGATCAGTATATTGCGATTTTTACGCGGACTCTTGGTCATTGGCAGAGACTGCTTCCAATCTAAATGGATTGTGTGGAAAGGATGGTTCAAAGGAATGGTTTGTAGTCTACCAAGGGATCGTAAGCCATGGCCTTTATATTGTTGGCACAGATGGCATACCCGGACGAACCTATGGACCAATCTACTCATTCTTGGAAAGTAAAACAATTTCTGAACTCGTGCCAAAGTTTTTCTAGCACCGAAATGTCCTCCCGTAACCGTACTATGGTTAAGATCCAACACTTGCCTTTGTAAATTCCTAGGAAGAAATAGCTTTAGATTGGCTGACTCAAGGGGGTCATGCGCAAGGTCACAATATATTACACCTTGCTGGTCGTCATAGATGCAATTCGCTGAATATTTATCTACAAATCTCTGAATTGCGACCGAAGCAGCTTTCCAAGGTTTTCCCTGCAAAGCTAATGCTAACGTGTTCATGAATTCGTCTCTCCGAGTTTCAGCCGCTATCATTTCAACCGTAATTTGAGCTACCTCAACATTGCAGTTAAAACAATCGTTGTTGAATACATAAAATGGCTTGCTGAAATTGGGGATATGTACTTCCGTGAGGGGCGGATTCATGCGATCCTCGTCGGGAGTGGTGACACCTTCAAACATCCGTGACAAACTATCCGCTGGAGCGTTTAGTATACCGGGTTGGAAAACTAACTTAGCGTCCAATGACGACAAGAATACCAGCCATCGGGCTATGCGCCCTCTGTTGTTCTTCTTGACGTCCATCAAAGTTAAAGGGTAGTGGTCTGTCACGCACAGTATGTCACCACCTTCCAAGAGATGGCGCCACTTTTTGAGGCCAAAAACAACTGCTAGCATTTCTCGTTCAGAGCAATTATAACGAGCCTCGGCCGAAGACAGTTTACGTGATGCCATATCAACTGTAACAGCATGGTCATCGTTTGGTCCCTTTTGGCATAACAAACAACCAACACCAGAGGCGCTGGCATCTGAATACAAAATCCATTGCTTGGTAGGATCAGGATGAACTAAAATTGGAGCATCTAATAAATAACTCTTGATATTGTTAAATGCTTCATCCTCACTGGGACCCCAAGACAAATGTTTTTGTTTGCTGTTTCGCAAGATGTCCGTCAATGCCGAAATCCTTTCAGCAAATCGAGGCACAAATCTGCGAAACCAACTTGCTAATCCTACAAATTTTCGTACCTCTTTCACAGTTTTGGGTGTTGGCCAAGCCTGTAAAATCTGTACTTTTGCAGGGTTTGCTTTTACGCCATCGTCAGTGACCAAATAACCTAAAACGAGTAGTTCCTTAACCACAAACTCTGATTTTTTGAAGTTGCCTGATAACCCTTCATTCACCATCATTGACAATGCTGCTTCCAGGCCAATCAGGTGCTCCTTCCAGAGCCTTGAACCGATTCCAAGATCATCAACATAATCGATGCATCCTAGGTGACGTATCGGTTCGACACATTGCGCCATTGCACGACAGAAATTGGCTCCGCTGTTCCTCATGCCAAATTGAGCGCGAAGAGGAAGGTATTGGCCCTCAGTAGTGACAAATGATCCTATTTTGCCGCTCTCAGGGTCTAAGGGCACGTGCCAATATGCCATAGTTAGGTCCAAATTACTGCGGTATTTACATTTGTCGTAACGTGCAATGAGTGTATCAATTAGTGGTAGTGGAAATGGGTCACGCTGCACGTTCCGGTTGAGGGGGACGTAATCCACCACCAAACGAGACGTTCCGTCCTTTTTCGGCACCAAAAATACGGGGCAGCAGTGTTCACTAAAACCAGGAACTATTACGCCTAGGTCAAGCATATTTTTAACATGCTCGGCAACCTTCTGTTTACCTAAATAGCTTAAAGGGTAGGGGTGGCAAGCTACAGGAGGGGCTCCGCGAGTATCTATCACCATGGGAGGGCAGTGTTTAAATTTTCCTACTCTTGTAGAAAATGCATGGCGATACGTTACTAACAAAACAAAAAGTTGCTCCTTTTGATCTGAGTCCAAAATATCAATTTTATTCACCTTTTCACGGATCTCCTCCAGGGTGGGTTGTAGCTCTGCGTTGCCAACAATCGCACCTACAGTGGGAGGGAGCAAGCGCAAGGGGTTCCTACGGAGAGCATACACGTCGCCTTTGAATGGATGCCAAAACCAATAATTTCTATTATAGTTTAAAATCATCCCTGACCAAGTCAGAAAATCCACACCTAAAATTAGTGGTTGGATGGCATCAGGCATCTCAATAAATGGGTAAACAAAAGAATGGGTTTTAATCTGAATGGGAATGATGAAAAACCCAGGGCAAATACCCCAGCGCCCATCAGCATATCTAACCCGATATTCCCGCTTTTTGAATTTGAAACCCAAATTAATCAAATCGTCGTGTAAGCCCTCATGCACAAAACTGAGGCTTGATCCACTGTCCAAAAGTGCATCGGCAATTTCATCCCCGATTCGCACACCAACGTAGCCACAAGGGCTATTTTGGGGCTCCTCAGGACCCTTAACTATACGGGGAAGTCCAAGATAATCTATTTTTTTGGGACGCTCAGCCCTTATCCCTCTGGGTATTCGATGAGGGTCGTCAGGTAACTGGCCACCGTACCAATGATCTTGCGGCGACGGCACTGCAAAGCCAGATTGAAGTTGTCGCCTTATTATTTTGGGTAAGGGGGAGCATTTGGATTTAACCCCTGAGTTGTCTGTGAGAGCTGGCTCACATTAGTGTTGACAGTGTTTGAAGCCCAAGCTGGGCGAAGCTCAGGATGCTTCATCCAACAATTTTTAGCTAAATGCCCAGATTTAAAGCATTCATTACAAACTACTGCCTGTCCTCTGGCTTTGTCTAAACCAGAAAATAATGATTTAGGCTGAGTTTTAAGCTGCTGATCGTTCTGTTTAGTTTGAGCAGTGGCAACAGTTGCTGGTTGAGAACGAGTTAAATCTGCAACTAACTTGGGAATAGAAAAATTGCCTGCCCTAACAGCCTCAACTAATTGTTTAGTTTGTAAACAGGAACTTATGTCATGATTAGCAGTGTTATGCAACTGACAAAATTTTCTCTCTGTTGCAGGTGCCGCCGCTGCAGGTGAAGACACTACAGGGACCTGTACAGAATTGGCAGAACGGCGTTGATTGTTTACAGACACGTTCGGGTTAGTCAAAGTAGGTATTGGTGCGTCAACGGATAAATTATGGCCAGTTTTTGAAGCTAAGTATGTTTCCATTCTTGTCGCATAGTTGTAAAATTCGACCAAGTTTGAAAAATCCCTCTGACAAGCATAAGGTTGAAACCTTTCAGACAGATTTTCTTTGATGATTTCGATAAGTTCCTCAACAGAGTAACTATCATCAAGTTGTGAAGTAATTGCCTCACATCTTCGAAAAAAAGTCTGGAAATTTTCATTTGACCCCTGAACTGTCTGACGTAATGTTGCGACTAAACGTCTATTTTTAGAAGGAGGGTGAAAGGTGTTTTTAAAAGCTGTACAAAATTCCCTGTAAGATGAAAAGGGTGGGTGCTGGTAAAACCATCTATAAGCTTCCTCTGTTAATGCTAAAGGAATGCAACAAGTTAAAAATTCCTCATCAGAATAACCTTTCACTTGCTTAATCTTAGACAGATCAGTCAGGAACACATATGCTGGAGTGGAAGATGCTAGCCCACTAAATTTAGGTAAATCTAAAGCCTTAACTTTAATGTCTATCCCTCTGTTCACAGGTGTAGCTGTAGAAAAAGGAACATTACCCAAATTCTGATCAGTGCAGGTTGGAAAATTTGGTGGATTGGAATCTGAAAAAGGCTGGTCTTGAACATGCAAAGGATAAGTTTGAAATTGAGTGTAAGGTGGCAAAATTCGGTCAACTTTTAAAGGTTTAACCAAACTCTCATTTTTTTTATTAATGTGCAACTCCATTACAGCCTTTGACATTTTCTCAACCTGATCCAATTTATTTTCCAAAGCCTCATATCTATCCTTACAAGACTTAGAGCAAGAAACTCCTGAACTGGCTTTGCTACTGCAAGAACTCGAATGAGTCCTTAAAAGTTTAGGATTTGTTTTTAATTTAGAGCCGTTACGCACCTCTAAATCTAGATTAACTTTTGACTGGCCTGGCAACACTTTAGACTGTAACTCAACTGATTCACCAAGTTGTTTAGGGATAGTATTCTTTGCTAAAGGAACCTTAACAGTTAAAGATTTACCTTTTGGTCTACTATTTTCAATCATTTGTGACTGGGAATCACTAAATGGAAAACCTTCGCCCAAAACATGCACTTCTGAAGGATCAGGTAAGCTTACAACCTTAAGTGATGCTAAATTGATGTTTTCTGAACTTACGTTTTTAACCCAATCTTTGCATCTAATTTCCTGCTCCTTTTCAGTTGAGGAACTAGTAATGCTCGACGTTCTGTGCCGTCGTGACTTCTGCATGGGCACAACACTGCCACACGATGAAGCAGGGTCAGTGACAAACCCACGAGTTGCTGCTAAAACTTCTGCAGGGGCTGACAGACGCATAGGAGGAGTTACTGGTTCTCTTCTGGAATTCTTCAGGGGGTCTGAATGGCGATGTTCAGCTAAACTCCTGGCTAGGATTGATGGTAAGGACTTCAATAAAAACTTCAGCTGGTCTGACGACAAATTTGAAGTAAAATCGTCTAACTCCATTTCTCTAGAATCGATGGAATACTGGTCAGATTCAAAACTTCTGGCAGTTGAAGAAGTTGTGCTCGGGAGATAACTTCCTTCAGATTCAGGTTGGCCAAGAATTGGTTTGTTTAAAAGATGCTGTCTTCGAGGGAGTAAACGCTGAACAGGTGCAGAACATGGCTCAGGTACACTGCTTAATTCTTCCTCTCGAATCTTCTTCTGTAACAGCTTACGTCTAAAATCGTCATTTCTTTTAATGTTAGCTTGCCTGCCATCTTCTTCCAATTGAGCTGCAGTTATCCTCTCCAATGGCTTACTACTGCTGGACCAGGACTGGTTGAAAACTGGAGTAGAATGAACTGGATTTGATGCAATTTTCTTACAAGCTTTCCTTGTCATCTGTCGTTTTCCACTACTTTTGCTGCTTGAAACATGTGGTGGCGAACCATGGACAGAACGAGCCTCAGTTTCCCTCCTGGGTAGAGTCAAACCTTCGTTTCTAGCCAAACGTCCTGAAGGCCCAGGGCTAACTGGTGATGAATGGAAATAAACATTGGTTGTTGGTGAACTCTCTGGCTGATACTGCAGGAACCTGCTACTGTAATCCACGTAAAAAGGACTTGAAATTGGGAATGGATTCACCTCTTCACGCTGATCCAGAGCTTTTAAAGCAACAGAACGGTCAAAACAGTCGTCCAGAGAAACGGTAAGTGGCGAATTTTCTGTTGTGGCTTGTTCACTCCCTTTTATATCGTCCAAAACAGTTGATGGCGTCACAGTCGTGGTGAATCTGGATGCTTCCAGCCTCGCTTTTGTTGCACGAAGCGGGTAACGTGGCGTGTCTTCGTCCATTGTTTTTATAACAACTTATACACTGCCCTAAACGGGTACAGGACAGGGGATTGGAGGGATTTGGCTTCTCCTAACAACCCTGACAACTTCATTTTTATGACTCCAAAATCCTCGACATTGCATGAGAAATTGGGGGTTCGAAATTCAAATTTTTAGCGTTTTGGCCGAAATGCACCAAAAATGTAGGGACATGAAAGCTTGCCTAAATTGGGGGAGGAAAAAGGAACAAATTTCTAATAGTAAAGCCAAAGATTACTTACGGGGCGTTTAGGGTGGAAAGCTGGTTTGGAATGAATAATAATATTTGATTACTTAAAATTAACAATATGTTGGCAAGGCAGAGCGCATGCTTAACAATTGGTTTGAGTTCGGCATGCACAACAATATAGTGACTTGAATTTCAATAATAGAGGCAGGGCACACTTAAGATCGTCATCCAGGCTCAGCTCAAGGGAATCAAGATGCTGGGTCAACAGTCCCAGCATCAGTTCGTCCAATATTGACGTTAACAGGAGCTGAGGCAGGATGAGTCACTACATTGTATATACAGTAAAGGGAAGTAAACAGGAAGTTCGCTGTCTTATCAGCTGTAGCCTACACTCTGGTAGTCCGTGTGTTTATTACCATTGGTGCCCACGCTGGGCTAAGGTGTGTCCCCGCCTAGGACATCACAATCGTGATGCGAGAACTAGGTTTGACATGGGAAATCGTCATATCACTACGTCCCGTTGATTTTTTTATCGTAGGCCTGCAACGTAATTAATTCCCGTGGACAATCACTCTACGCACGAGTGGTTTTCATCCCCTCCACCCAAATGAGGGATGAATTTATTCTGCACTCGTCACTAAAATTTGTTTTTAAAATGCATTATGCTGACTATGTTAAATATTTATTTTATTATTTTTTTTAATATATCAAAAAAATTTAAAATATTCGCTTTCCGCAGCAAATAAAAGGCAGATAAAGAAGTGTTTGGTTTAATTTCTTTTGTCACTAGACCTAACACAATATGAATGGCTGAAGGCCTGTAAATGGCCTGTTATCTGCCTGTAATGTAATTTTTGGCTAAATTGTACCCCAAAAAACCTAATAAAAGAAAGCCATCCCAACCCCAGTTTAATTATTTTCATTTTCTATAATTGGAATTTATTGTAAAGTATTGATGCCTTATTTTTTCCATCTCTTTCTCCTTGCCCCTTGGTTTTTTGAAACGTTATTGTCCAGTTTTCAACAACCGTTGTTTAATTATCGCATGTTGGAAAAAAAATGCAAGAAAGAACTCCTGAAGATTATCATTGCTAGAAAAGCGGCAAGTTAGCAACTAAATCTCTACCACAAGAACATACGGATGGTAACTGGTTTTATTTTTTTTATCAAAATCTAAGGAACCACATTTCAGATATATATATATATTTTTTTTTCTAATGCTTAACTCTTGCAAATCAAGTTTCCTTTGTTTCATAAGGCTGGCTCATCTGCAGTTTAAAACGGTACAGAACCACAGTGGTGTATTCAGGAATTTAAAATTAAAATGTTTGGAAGGGACAAAAAAAAAAGTTGGTCTGAAAGCTAACGCATTTTTAACAATGGCAGTGATTTTTCATGCTTTTCCGAAGCTTAATTTGAAAAATTTTCTTAATGGCACCAAATTTTTTAGTTCTTAGCTTATCTTCAATACAAATAAATGTCCACATTTTGGGAGTTTAGGGGTAGGTTTGACTGAGTGTATTTACCTAGCGTGATGTTTGAATTTGTGAATCGCAATGTGCAAGTGTTTTATTAATCCTTAACAGTTTGGTTTTGAGTTCGGTTCGCGGCCTTAAATCCCCGCAAAACGAACCCGGGACCTCTTGCGAGTTCCCCTAGATTTTTTATTTTCAACCGCTGTTTCATACAAGGGAAGGTGTCCGCACATTTTAACAACTAGTGAGCGACAGTACTCTGACAACGGACGTTCAGAAACTTAAAACCGAGTTGCCTCCATCTATTACCATTCTCTCCGACGAGTTGGCTTCCACCATTTCTAACATCGAAAAAAAACAAGTTATACGTAGACGGGTCTGACAGAAATTTCTACGCGAAGAAGAAGCAAATTAAGGACGTGGCTTTTCCTCGGCACGCTGCAGATGCAGCTACGTTGACAGGAATTGCCTATTACAGGATGAGCATAAAGTATACTTCAACGCAACGAATAAACCGATAAGAAATATAAGCAAACCAACTTTAATGAGTGATGGCGCTACAAAAGTATTCGTTGACAGCTATTGCTTGATACAAGATGATCAGAAGGTATACTTTGATGCGAATAAACCAATTAGAAATCTAAGCAAGCCACTTTACCTAGTGACGCGTCTACGAAGAAATTTGTGCACGAAAATTGTTTCCTGATCATCAGTTTCTGCATGAAAAGCCCTTTGCATAAAGAAGTTAACTGGTTCGTTAATTCCGGATCTATTGCGAACTACATAAGTATAAGTTCTGGTTTAATTCGTAAAGCAATTTTATACTGCAACGATCCGAGTATAGAAGCTAATTGTATAGCGGGAACAAAAACCTTTCTCATTACTCAGCGCATTCGACGACTACCATTCTCAACATTCCTTACGAAATAAAAAAATTTGGCCTTCGCGGTACACACGGTCGAAGATTTTGATACGGAAGATGTTTATTTCCAGTTAGATTTGCACGTTACTTTTCAATAGATTTCATCCTGTCTAAAACAGCTTCGTAATTACGAGCCTAAGACAAGGCGCTTAGGAAAAATAAACAAAAGGTCCCACACCAAATCTGGTCAAAGTTTTGCACGCATTCGTAATTGTATTTAATTCCTGACCCCAAGTAGTTAATCACAGACCGGGGAGGGCCCATGTTGCCAAAACTATCAAAATAACAGGGTTCGCAAGAAATGGTAGAATAGGCTACCCAGTGACTTCCGTCTCCATCGTGGAAATCTTCCAAGTTTACGATTCCGTTTTCACCAGAAGGTTTAAGTTTTAAAGGAAAACGTTTCTTTACTAAAAGTACCTCTAAATTTAGGAATTTTCACTACTCTAGCCAATCGGTTTAAATCATGGTTCGTTACAGGTTTATCAAGGTCGATTAAACCCTGGGTGGTAAAGACCTTTGCCATGGAGCAATTTTTTTGGGCTTCGTTTTTTGGTTAGTTTTTTTTTCTTCAAGCCAGAATCTTCTACTGTTTTATGATGTTGCACGAGTTCAGCTAGAATTTGTGCATCGTTTTGTGCTTTTTTTTACGGCAGATACCACCCCACGGTCCCTCCCGCCAACTCATCAATTTCGGCGAAAATCGACCCTAGCAACGCCAACGGCAAAAAGCCACCTCTTTTTTCGCGGTCTAGTTTTCAGCACCATATCTTTTTTTTTATTAATAAACAACTTCGACTTTGCCTCTATCCAACTTTAGGTTCATTTTCCTGTCGCCATTGAGCAGAGTGTGACAGAGTATTCGCTGACACCGCTGCTCTAAACTTCAGTTTGAATTGTACATCCACGATTCCGGATTGAAGTCTCTCGGACTGTTTGGAGCAATCCAACACAACGAGTGGATAGGCTTTCTTGAACTGAAGCAAGTCGAAACTCAAATCATTGGTGTTGTAATACAGCTGCCTAAATTGCAGCGCCATTCCGTACAAGCCGACGTACTCTCCAGTGACAAAATTAGTATTTAGATCGATAAACTGATATCTTTCGGAATTTAGAGTCACGTGAGCGTCTTACAAACTACTGTGGTAGAACACGGACGGATTTTTACCTACAGCGTCCTACGTGTTTGAAAAGCTAGAACTATCACCTAGGTTTTTCATCCGCGGATGTAGTCAGCATGTGCCAGGTGAAGTTGGTATTTTGAGGGAGCTCGCAGCTATCGTAATGCCAGTGTCTAAATCTAAAGTTTTTGCTCGTACGATGCGGAAATGTGGGGGATGAGCCAAGAAATGCTACTGAGAACAACTTTACCATTGGCCATTGCTGCAGCTTTGAAGATGGCATTTGTATCGCTGGTCCTCATACAAGTGTGCACGTGTTTAGTTCCATAAATTAGCTTGTCGTAATTTTCGAAAAATCACGTGTTTCAAGGTAAGGGCGAATGTAAATCTTGCTTTGGGAGTCGTTTCAGCGATGATGGACGTGTGCCGCTGTTCGAAACCCAAGTTGTCGGTTAGGTCAGCTGCAACAGAAGCTGCACTATCCAATACCCAGCACTGATCGAGCAATGCCGGCTGTTCCACCGATCCATAAGAGAGCAGCAATTTCATTAGGATACCGAATCCGGGATAATTTAACTCGTCTACTTGTTTATCACCTAGATGGTATTTGATATTAGAAAACAGGACCATGGGAGCATTATTAATCAACGTCGCTACCTCAACATCGGCATAAGCCGAGTCATCGTGCTTCAGCAACCTGCCTTTAATCAAGAGTTACTCTTGGCAATGTGCAGAAATAAATCTTGGCTTTCCACGTGTATTCGAATTTCAGAATTTACCTTGTTGAAATTCGTACGTACGATGGGATTATATTCGTGATAGGTGTACGATTCGATCGACGAGTTGTACAATAAAGGTTCGTTGATTTTTAAACAGTCTTCTACAATGCTCATTTTCTAGCCGTTGTTATAAATTTGATGAAAGCTTTGTTTCTAGGCGTTAAACTGCTTGTGTTATTAAAGTTTTTATTATTAAAGTTACGAAAGAATCCTTTTTCTTTTTTTCCAAACACGAGCATCTTGTTTGTCCTTTTTTAATTTTTAGATTTTAAATGAAGTCGCACTGTGAGGGTCTCACCATTCAGATTCAACGGCACGTTGGTCTGAGATGTAAGCCACACTTTTATACTTCTGATTAGGTTCATAGTTATGGGTAAATGGATTAAATTATGCAGAGACTCAATGGTTTTGAAACCCGGAGGTGAATTTGGATAAAACGAATATAAAGTGGTTTGAGTGTCACCATTTACGTAATATTTTCCAATGATGTCAACGTGCACAAAAATTGTGTTCATGTTTTATTATTTCGACGGTATTTTGACTTTAACTCCTCAAGTAGGTTCCTAAATGAAACCCCCAGACTCGAGCCAAGCTCTTTTCACCCGAAAAGACTATTCCGTATTTTGAATCGTCAATTATCAAGTTGGTTCTTAAAGTGTTTACGTTAGAAAGAATCGAAATACCTTCCCCGTCATGACCATTTTGATATATCGAGTTTTTGAGAAATTTATTCAAATCTTCAATTTTCCTAAGACCCGGGGTTCCATCACTTTCTGCCAAGTTAGACCAGCATCTGTGGTGTATTTAATTTCGTTATATTTTGAATCGATGTTGTATATGCTGTTATACGTGTCTATTATTAATATGTGCCAATTCGTAGCTTTTTTCAGGGTCCAAATGGATCGGAGTATTTAGATTAAATCTCAAGTCGGAGTCTTTGCCAATGAGGATAAAAGAAAAAGAGGCCATTCCTTTTTTAATTCCCTTTTTTCATCCGATAAACAGTTTACTAATGTGTAGGTACGGAAGACTGCCAAATTTATGGGGTGGACGAGGCAAAAAACACATTCCTGATTAACGAAAATTTAGTAAAAGGCACCCCATATCCATGCCCGTCGAAAGTGACGTCATTTCCACACTCATTAAAAATGACATTATAGGAGATAGCACCTTCCTCCAGACCGATGGAAACCCCCGGAAGTGACACCCCCTGCGTGACCGGAAGTTACGTCATTACACCCACTTTGATCCCTTGACCTTTAGTGACGTCATAGGATGTTGCAAACCCTCCTCCAGGTCGATGAAAACGAATGAAAGGTAGTAAAAGGCAGTTTTCCACCCTCCGCCATCTTGATGAATACAAAAAAAAAAAGGATGTAAAAGTCACTTTTCCACCCTCCTCCAGTTCGACGAAAATCGGAAGTGACACCATTACCCCCCACTTTTCATCAGGTGAATGTAAGTGCATCATGACCCCCATTTTGATCACGTAACCAGAAGTGGGGATATATATCTTTCGCATTCTACCTTACTATCACTGGGGCAAATATGGAACACAATGTTGGAATCTCATTACTCGTTTGGATACAGGAGCAGGAGCAAGATGGATGTTTGTTTCATAGTAGGGATCGACCGTGGCCCAAAACTGGGGCCCGAGTAATTATGAATATGCACCGAGTCGAGTCTGAGTACTGAACCGGGAAGTAAAGTTTCAATTTTTTCTTTAAAGTTTAATATAAAATTGACCAGTAATTCTTTCTTCCAAATTTTATTAATAGACTTTATGATATTAAATAAAGTGAAGTAAAAAATAAAATGCATTTTGGTTACTTTGGTTTCCCAATAGGCCTATGTTGGCTTTAAGAAAAGATAAACTGGAAATGAATTAATAATTACTTAGTATGTTATTACTTAGTAAGTTATTACTTAGTTATAATTATTAATTAAGTGTTGCAGTATAAAGTTTACACAAACACTTGTAGTTTCTAGTTACCATTAGGCCTATGTAAATTGTTAAGTTCACTGTCACTTACGCCCACTATTTAATTATCAAACCTAAAGTTGTACTTGCACTGCAACACAGTCAATAAAATGTCAATTTGGGGATGGGGAGAACAAGCCTTTACACGCGGGGTTTGCTTCCATTTTTCAACTTTGCGAAGCTTTGTTTTTGTGTTTGTTAACCCAATTCAGCACATCTGACACCCAGAAATTAAATTTTTGCTTTACACTTGAATACTCTCGTTTCAGTTCTTGGGTATACGTAATAAAAACGTCCAGTGTTTTTTTTAGCGAATTTCAAAACACGTAAGAAAATGTAAAAAAAAAATAAGTTTTTGGAGTTTCAGAAAATCGTTTTCTGGTTTTGAGTGTTGTTTATTACCCCACCATCCTGTTTGGCGCACTCTCTAGCTGATGCACGATTTCAACATGGTAGCCATGGTCCCATTCAGATTTCACGGAGGTCCTTTTTTTTGTTCATTATGGAAAATCACGAGAAACATGAAGTTTCACAATAATAAAAAATTGTAAGTGCAACCGCAATGCACAACTAACATGGGAAAACAGCCTAAAAACCTTCACACTATTGCTGATCAGGTGAACACAACGTTAAGTAGCTTAACTAAGATTTCAGACGGGTTTTCTCAAAACGGAGATTATCCATTTTAGATGATTACCACCCGTAATTAGAGAAAATGGTTCTCTAAAACTATTACAGCCTTTCATTTGATTTTTTTCTGAGCACCTTAAAGGATATCTATTGCGTGCAAGTAGTTGTAGGTTCCTCCAAACGTTAAAATGAAATTAAGAAAATAAAAATAATTTTTCCAACAAATAATTATTAATATTGTTTGTACTCGGTCGATTTTTTTACCAAGTCCGAGCCGGGTCAAAAATGGTATTACCCGGACTTAGCCAACTATTTACCCGGAATCGGTCGAACCCTAGTTCATGCTGAACGTCGATTCTATGGGACTACTGTATCCTGTTAATATTCTTTTGTTGTGGTTTGATATTGTCCTCTAACTAAAATCTTGACATTATCTTGGGGAGGGAAGTTTGAATGTTTAGTTAGGTGTCAGTAGTATTTAATTTAAGTTTCAGAAAAGTATAATACAGTATACTAAATAGTACTTGTAAGAAGATTCCGTTTTTCCATGCAAGTAATTTCAATGATAAAAAATTATGTGATCTTAATTACGTGACATATTGGTGTAACTATAAAAAATGAATACAAATCGTACAAGCAAGGTAATACAAGACAAAGGTATAGTTCAACAGTTCGGCATTTCCCATTGATTTATTTAGGTAATAACGCTATGTCACATAGCTACATTGGTCACTATTTAATTTTAGAAAATTGAATAAAGAAATACGTACAAAATATTACATAATAAGCTGATGTCATTAACACAAAAATTCATTCATAAGTACAGGAAAGGTAACCTGAAACAATTATTACAAGTATTTTTTTTGTAAGGTAATTCAAGTAAATGACAATCATGTGACACGCATCGGTGTTACTTCGATTTTAAAAACAATAAAAATGAATACAAATCGTACAGGCAAGGTAATACAAAACAAAGGTATAGTTCAACAGTTCGGCATTTCCCATTGATTTCTTTAGGTTATTAAAGCTATGTGACATAGCTACTACATTGGTCACTATTTAATTTTAGAAAATCTGAATAAAGAAATACGTACAAAATATTACATAATAAGCTGATGTCATTAACACAAAAGTACATCATAAATTACAGGAAAGGTAACCTGAAACAATTATTACAGGTGTTTTTTTTTGTAATGCAATTCAAGTAAATGACAATCATGTGACACGCAGTGGAATTACTTCGATTTTGAATACAATAAAAATGCAAACAAAAACTTTTTCTTGGCGATTTGTAGCAATTAGTGTTGAGATTAACAATTTAACATTTGTGCATTCAAGAAATTAGGCTACATAAATAAGAAATATGTGACGGCATTGGTTTAACTTAGTTTTTAAATAATAAAATAAATGCAAACCTGAGGACGAAGTAGGATGCAATCTGAAGCAATTCAGTCTAAGGTTTACCAATATTTTCATATAAATAATTTAGGGAACTTAACATTATGAGATACACATTAGCGTTAATTAATTGTAACAAATATTTTTAAAAAGCACTTTCACAAACAAATTTCTACACAATTAATTTAGCATTTTATAATTATGTGACATACATTTTTCCAAAGCTTAATCGACACCAGTGTAGCAAATTCTTACAATAAATATGAACAAGGTGATCTTCAGAAATTTAGTTTATAAAGTTTTAGTTTTATATTTGTGTAGACATGTAATTCAAGTAAATTATATGACGTATTTAAATTATGTGACGTATATGACGTATACAGACTGACAAAGATGTCCTCTATCTGGCAAACCCTCACAAGGTCGGTTAAATGCAACGTAATTTAATTAATTTTAAATAAAAAAAAAGACTAAAAGGGGTCCTACCGCAATTTGCAGGCTCCAGAGGTCCACCGTGTTGTTAAGACCCACAACATTTGTAGGCTTCAGAGATTGCTCTGTTTTTATTGTAAACAATTCTCACAATTCGTGGCAGAAAATTAAATTATGTTCCAATTATGTTGCATTTACCATGACCTTGTGAGTGATTGCCAGTCAGAGGGGACCTTTGTCACACATCTGCTCGACTCTCAAACTAATTTTGGGAGTATGACCTGCACTGGTGCGGTCACGTTCGTCGTTTTTGAAAAATATTATTAAAAATGCATAGGAAAAAAGTAAATGCAAAGGAATTTTGGCAACTAAGTGGAATGAATAACAAGATGACATTTGTTCATTAAAGTACTAATAGAAGTAAATAAAAAATATGCAACGACTAAAAAATATTAATAAAAATGACACAAAATAGTACGTGCAAGATGCTCTGTAACAATTCATTATGTTTAACACTTTTCATTTTTTCCATACAAGTAATTTAAAAAAAATTAAAATTAAGTGACGTACAGTGGTGTCTCCTAAGTTTGAGATAAACACATTAAGAAATGCATACAAACAATGAGAGCAAGGTGATCTTCAGCCATTAAGTAGAAAGTTTAGCTATTTTACAAATCACTAACATTACGTTTACATTATTTACAGTTACATACTTTTGAATCACTAAATCGAAGAAAAATATAACAAACTACAGACAATAAAGTACGAACAAGACTTATCTCCGGCAATTAAAGTCTGTGAAATTTACAGCTTAGTTATTTGTATTGTATATTTTATGCACATGAAATAAGTTTTACTTTTCCAATTTTGTTCGATTTACCTGATAACTCATTTACCAGACTTCTTTCTGCACGTTTTCCCTTGATTAAGTCAGAAACGGACCACTAAAAAATAGACATGAGAATAGTAGTCTTGACAGATGAATCCATGTTAGCAGGAAAATCGTACACAATGGGGAAAACGTGAAAAACTGTTAATAACGTTTCCTAGCGAAATTTTTCATTTTGCATATTCAAGACAAAACACACAAACTGTCACTAATTTAAATGGTTATTCGTGATTTACTTTTCCCAAATGACCCTTTCACACAAAACCAAAACAATTCTTAAATAACAAACTGGCCAAAGCAATTTTCTTGAAGACAGAATAGTTCATAACAGAACGATAAATAATTCATTTCATAAAGGTAAATCTCTGAACAAAGGAATTTTTGTTGCATACAGTTTGAACTACATAGTTCTCGACACAAAAATAATAATTTCCACTGTTTCATAATTGAGCGTAACAAATTTTCTGAACATCTAATTATGTACTTTTCGAACATATTTGAGTGAATTGATTCACACTATCTTAATACCAGAAATAGATACTTCTATGCAAGTACAATTTTGACACACAACTGGTATGATTTTCAATAAGCCCTATGTAGTTTGGTTATTTCCCATTTACAAGATTACGCTTGCAATTATTTTCAAAAAAGCAAATCACCACGAGAAGTTTGGAAAATAGAATCACTAAATTACCGTGCATTTTGTATTGTGTTCGGTTGATGGTGCCACTGGCTTTTATTAAATACATTAAATACAAAAAAAAGAAATGCTCAACAAAGGCAGATTAACAATTATTTGTGGGCTTGTATGGGTGGCGGTCATACAGTTTATCTTATTGCTTACATATTATTAACGAGTTAACGGTTGATACACAATAACTGAACAGCCAATAACAGACATTTTTTCAGGCTTTTGTGACGAGATTTTTAAAATCGTGAGTTTTCTGTTGCAGTTGGGGGGGGGGGGCGGGGTGAATAATAATTTTTAACCAACAAAATTTTCAGCGGCTACGAACTATTTAAAAACAGGATGCAGTTGCAACATGTTCCAGCTGATCTGGTGCTCAATTAGGCAAATCACGAGAGAGGTAGGGCATCATAACATTCATCCCTTAGGCACCTGTGACCAAAAATACGAAATCCCTTTGAGGTGTGAGGAAATTCCTACACGTCAACTCTGCTGTCTAAGTCCATTTGTGGTGCTTCATGTCAGTGGCATCACTACTGGGTGGGATTCGGGGGGGGGGGGGGGCAACCAACAGACTACCACTCAGGACTGTCGCCAAATTATTTTGTACTGTATTCTTGAGCTGAGAAACAGTCTGAATTCTAAACATCTTTTGTTGTATTAAAAGTGACTAACTCGCTCTAGACAATTTTTTTTCTGTGAAGCTGTTGTCAGAAAAAAGGTAATGAAGGCGAATAACTTTTGATAAACATGCAGTAAATTACTGCATCCCTCAAAATTCCTTCAGAGTTCAGGCATGGGGACAGATTTGCCCACTGGTTACACTCGATTTATGCCGGTTCTTCCTGCTCTTTACAGCCAATCAATCCCAGTGAAAGTGACGGTAAAACTTCATGAGTGGTTTTCCAATATTTTGATAAATAAAAAATGATGAAAATTTAGTAATGCACTGATGGCTGTAGGAAATCATTTGTACATAGATTAAGATTTTTTATTATCAATTTTTACGCAATTAGAATTTCTTCTGCACGGCACACTTTCTGCACACTTTCTCGAACTCTTACAGTAGGTGATTTGGTGGAAGGCTTGAAACTGCGGAACCACTAGTGACTTCCAATTATCCACGGTCCCACTATGAGTTTTGAGCATCCTTACAGCACAAAAAGAAGTATAAATGACAGGTATAGTTTCTCAAGTTTTCTATGTACCTTTCAGCCAACCTCGTCTAACCAACATGAGTCCGACCATACTGCTGTTGGCCTAGCTGTGATAGCCTTTCTTCTGACCAACATGATCAAGAAAACTTAGTAATCTTCTCATAATCAATATCTTAGCAAAACGCTACCTTATCATGGTTACAGCAGGTTGTGTTAATCTTAACAGTCCCACTTTTAAGCAAGGGAACACATTGCAATTCAGGCATACAGATCTAACCTGCAGCAAGTTATTCTAAACTTCCCCTTATTGTGGATTTCATAGTTAATTATTCAGTCTGTAGAAATTTAGGACCGTCTACTGCACCTGCATCTCAAATGTTGAGAAAGACAAGAGGACCTTATAAACAAATTCAGTAAGTTTTCATCAACAAATCTAACGGATACAGTCTTTTAATGTATTTAATAACGCACACTTCAAGGTCACACTTCAAGGTTTCTGCAGATATGTTACAATCTTAACAGTAGGTACAACTTTTTCCACATAAACAGTCAACTTCTTTAGAACTCATTCCTCGAACAGCTTAAGCTGCCACCTTATTAAATTCCAACATGGCACTTTTTCAGGATGGCTGAGCACCTTACATGTTTGCTTCTGGATCATAAGGTCAATTGTACACTTCTTACTACTGTTTGGTTATAATACACATAGCCTTAAGGTAAACGTAAGAGTAAATAAAAAAAATAAAAAATATTTTAACGGTGCAAATACCAAAAATTAACATTCCAATGAGGCTGCGTCATACCCCTATTTAAGGACTCAAAAGTTACAGGCAGTATCCCCTTGAATAAACTTCTAAATAGACTTACAAATGTCATGCATTGTCAGTAAAATAATTAAAATTGTACAAAGGCAGAAAATTATCAACATGTGCTCTTGGCTAATAAAATGAAACCACTGTCTGCAAATTAGTACTATTCAAATAAGAGTGACACTATACAGATATTGAAGCTTTTAATCACTTTTGCAACACGAACTATGTAGTTTCTACTAACAATCAACTGCCAAGTACAATATGGATAGCTCATTATAATGTCGCATATGTGACAATATTATTCATTTCTGGAACAAATGCTATTACGACATTCTGTATTGTGACATGACTAATACAGAAAGGTAACAATTTACATTAAGCACATGAATTTGTTAAGTATCTGGGGCCAGCTATTGGACATTCGTCAATGTAAGATAGATCACCCACCAATTAATACAAAGTGGCATTCGTTTTTATTCATCCAGCCACTAAAGAAAACTTACTATCATCCAGAAATTATGTTTAAGTGATAGTTCAAAGCCATTACGCCATTTAGAACCTGAACAAATAAGTAATTCTTGTTTCACATTTACACTTTGCACTCAAATATTTATTATCTTTACTACTTGCACTTGTACCCTCTTGCAGTAGCTGTTCCAATCTTAATTAATATTTAATTATGTCATCCAGAAACGTGCAGTTTCTCTTATCAAGGTAAAACTATGGTTAAATGCTCTCTGAAAACTAAATAACATGATTTAGCTTCCATTGAACATTGTATGCATACCTAATGGAAACTAAAACATGTTCTTCAGTTTTTAGACCAATGATATACATAAATTTTATTAAGATTAACCCGTAGCCGCTTAGATTCGAATGTACGCCTTCAACGTATAACAGCGAAAAACTAAGTCGCAGCCTTTAAACCCGTTGATGCCAGATTAGCAGCAATTTATTAAACTAAAAACAAATGTTTTAGTACAGGTGGATGTCCACAACCAGAAGAGTGTAAGGTTTCTTCAGTTAGTCCTATTTTATGTCTGTTATATTCCTAACTTTTAAATATTCCTCCTTGGAACTACACAATAATACGTACACTAAAGTCATGTTTGTTTCTTTGGAAACATTAGTTTGATGCAAGATTAAACAATATGACAGATGATAAAATAGGACGAATAATTCTCAGTAGGCAAACATCCCTCTTCAAGAATCGATAGCTATGTAAAGATTCGTTAACCATTTAATTATACTGGCTTCAAAAAAATTTTCCAAAATTATTGCCCAGCAGATGCATTGATGATAAACAATACACGGGAATACATGCAACTTCATTAAATTTTTATCTTTATTCTTGACTTTGCAAAATGCAACAACAACAAAATTGAGATTTAAAAAAAAAAATGTTTCCATTTTGTTCTAATTTCCTGCGAATAGATGGTGCTGAATCAATGTCAGTTATTTCTTTTTGTTTATATTATTGGCTTCAGAAAACTTACTAAATCAAAAATACATTTTCTTTGCGATTGTCAGTGAAAAGGAACATTTAAAAATTAACTTGTTGCAGTTAAATGGAAAGGAATACGGTAGCCAGGCATAGGATTCAGTTAAATTTATTGAAAAGGTTCAATTTATTGAACAATTTGGAAAATTTGAAGAAAAAAAACCTTTGTAAAGTAAAACTTCTCTTACTGCATGCAAGGGATGTAAATCATACCGTTTGAATTAACTATCACAATATAGGGCCACACAATTGAGATAATCAAATAAAATGGCTGAAATTATACTTAGTTAATTACATTATATTACAATCCATCTCATTAATGGTATTTCTGAAATATACTTTGAAAGCTTTCAGGCTAACTATGTTGCAAAATTTTCTGTATTAGGTATTTACAATCAAGTTAGTGGCTAGCGAGTTCTTGGAACCCAGACTCAGTTGATTTTAAATAAACAAGTCATGAGTCAATTTGAGATGTGTAAAACATTACTTAAAATGATGAAGTAATGAATACAGTATTCAATTTACATTAATAATAAAATTAGAATTCAATAAATAATTAAAGTTCTAACCACAATACTAAATTATGATCAGAACTAGAGTAGTAACAGTTCACCTTCGAGCATTTTGTACTTGATTAATGAAAACATTTTTGTCTTCCTTAACTTTTATCATAAAAATGGGCTCATTGTACTTCAAAGTTTTAAGCATTTTAATTCAAAAGTTTTTAAATATCAAATACAGGGTGGTCTGCAAAAAACTGACGAGCCAACATTTTTTTAAGTCTAACATACCTGGTTAGCACCCCTCAGAACCAGTAGAAGACAAATCAAGTCTAATGAAACGGGAAGATTTCTGTCCTGTTTCTGTGGGGTGCTAACTAGAAAAGTAAGACTTAACAAAAATGTTGGGTCGTCAGTTTTTGTGGACCACCCTGTATAAAATCAAGTAAATTTATGATATTCTGTATTTTTTAAAGTTCGAAATGTCAAAAGTCACAAAATCAAAAATTGACAAAACCGGATACTGACATTTAAATTCGAAGATTTTACGAACTTCTGCGCATTAGAAATTAGAAGGCAAAGTTTAAAAATATGAAATTTAGAAACGTTACTTCTGAAAACAATTTTTAGACATTAAAATTTAACGCGGTAAATTAAAAAACAAATACCTTGTGGCCTGATGTGCTCCAAGCTGAAGCCATACTGCCAGAAGGCGAGAGGGACGATTTTGCCAGGTAATTCCAAACGAAAATTCCGAAGATTTTTTACATGCTGCAATCAACATGGGCACGACATGTCACAGGAACCTTTTTTTCCCGAAAATGCCAGGTGTGGCTGATCCCAGCCTTGAACCCGGAACTTCCGATATATGAGATCGAGGTAACCATCAGCCAGTGTCAGTATGGCTAAGCGGTAGGACTTTGGCCTTTGGTTTCAAAGGTCGTGGGTTCAATTCCACGCTCAGGGAGTCTGATATTTAAATCCAAAAGGTAACGTAAATCGGTTTGCATCCATATTTATTTAACTATCACGCCACATCGCCCCATAAAAATACTATTTTAATACTTTAAATCAAACTATACCCACTCAGTTCTCATCATTCATGACCGTTGTCCTATTTTTTAATCAACTTTTAAGCAGTAGACATTTGAGGAGCAAAACTAGCTTTGTGGGAGGCCTCACTAGTCCTACTAAGTGCATGAATACAAAATAATTAGGTGGGAGTCCCCTTATCAATATGGAAAACATCCAGTCGATTGGAAATATTTAAAAGTTCCAGAATAGGCCATAATATTTTGATCGCGTAGGTACCAACATGGCTGGGGCGTCCTTAGGGCTGAAATCCCCTTTCCAGTTAATGCCCTGCCTTTCTTGCAACCCCCCCCCCCCCCCCCTCCCCCCACGACCGTGTTGGCGCACGGTATCGTGGTTTTTTTATTAGTGTACTGAAACCTGGTAAAATTTGATGAGAAAAATGTCAAAAAAATTAACTGTGCAGACATTGGATTGGATAAGATTGGACAAGATTGGATAATTATGAAATTTGGTACAACGCTTGCTACCCTAAAAGTTATCGCTGAGCCAAAATTTGCCGTAAATTGAACAATTATTTCGGGAGAAATTACAATTTTTTTAATTTATTTCTAACACTCACCATTATACATTTGGAATCGTGAATAGTTAAGGAATTCCGATGAAGCACACACCATGCTGGAGGTAGTCAAGTGAACTTTAAAAAACACGGCAAATTTAACTTTGGTTACTTCTTTCTAGCTGATAACCTTTTTCGACGTAACTCAATGAAATAATAACACTTGATTGTTGCATTTAACTACTACCGGAAGCAACACAACCATAAAAAAAAAAAGGATTCCGTAACAACACACATTAGTTTCACGTGTAAAAAGAATGCTTGGAGAAATTCAGTTCTGCATGGTGACGGTGGTGTTTACACTAGCGATGGGAAACATGAAATCGTCATATCAAGGCAAAGCGGTGTAAATAAAAAGAATGTTTAGAGCAGCGACCATGGCCGTAGGAAGCGGTACGGCTGGTGCGGCATTTGCCGTACCACTTTGCCACACAAGTTTTAAAATACCATATATCCACAAACACACATAACGCATCTGCTGTCGTCAAACTTTTGAGGCGGACATGTAACGCGCGCGTGGATTTCTGCCGAGCATTAATAAGCAGCATCTGGCCCCCTAGCATAAACTATAGTATTCAGAGTGCAACTGATATTTTCCACGCACCCTACGATTAGAGGTGGGCGCGGGTCCAATTTTTGGGAACCGAAATTGCCCGCATTTAAAGAAACTGGAACCGACCCGCAGGGAACCGCAATGTCTGAACTGACAACCGAACCGACCCGAACCGCAAATGTGTGCTGTAATAAGACCCGACCCGACCCGAACGCAGTTTACCCGCGGTTAACCGCTAAATACAAGGAACCACTTCCACAGCGGCTCCAAGCGCGTCCACCATCGATCTGTATACGTTGGTTGTACTATCTCCGTTGGTGTAAAGGGTAAATTAAGGTCGCTGTTTCTCGAAAACAAGGTCAGTTTTTTTCAAATTTACCTAACCTAACCCAAACTAACCACCTAACACCAGAAACCACAATCAAAATCTTAAACCTTTCTAAACTTCACGTGCCGGAATCTAGATAGGCCGGCCATCTTACTCGGAGCTTCTGCGGTAGTGGACCCAATACAAATCTTAACAAAGACGTTGATTACGAAAAAAAAAAAAAAGTTGGAAACCAAAGAAAGCCCACACAAAGCCATTGTTATAAATCAACAAACTTCGTTCTTTAGTTGATTATTATTTTTTTGTTCTTCAAAGAATTTTATTTAGTTAATTAAAAATAAGTTTAAAAAAAGTCTTGACAGCGTGCGTTCCTTCCTCCTCTTCAAGCGTGCATTTGCTGTTCGTACGGTTTAATTTGCTATTGACGGTGCACTGAAGTTTCGGGTCTTGTATTTTCTACCTCAATTGGCCTTGCCTTCATTGTGAAGGGAAGCAAGGGGAAAAAAAACAATAGCCACGATTGTTTCGCATTTTCTGTGACTTGCGGTTATCAGCAGTCATTTATTTTAGCTGCGGTTCACCCGCGGTTTACCCGAAACCGCACGTAATTTTATTTTTCAGACCCGCAGCTGCCCGCAGACCGCAGCAATTATTTTTTTGGGAAACGCCCCGCCCCGGAACCGATCCGAACCGCATCGAACCGCGGTTTACCCGACCCGCGCCCACCTCTACCCTACGACTACGATGGACAATGCGCTTGACCAAGAGAAGGGGGTTTTGGGGGGAAACGTTTTGGGGGAAAAGAAGTAAAAGAAACGCCTAATAACCTTCAGCAAGTGGTCAACACCAATCTTTGGAGAAAGCCCAACACAGCAGCCAACCGATTATAACTTTCTCAAAAGTAAGTTTTGTAAGTCACTAATCACGGTGTAGGAAACGTAGTCTACTCCACAAAGAGGGAGGGGGGGGGGTGAGGGGAGACGAATTACTTATTAAATGCTACGTACATAAGGGTAATGTTTTAAAATGAACTGACGTAAATAGAAAATAAATCACAAGGTAAAGGGTAACGAAGCAGACATGCTGCATTAAAGACTGGTTTTGCTAGGATCAGGGTTCAAACAAAACCTGGAAAACCTTGAGAACCTGGATATCTCAGGGAAAATGAAAAGAGAGAGGAAATCTCAGGGAAAACAAGATTTTTTTTTTAAATCAGGGAAAAGGCAGGGAAATATTGAAAGAAAATGTCTTTGTGTTTGATCTGTAAGTTCCAGTGAATTAGCAGATCAGAAAGAAAATCCTAGGCTAGTAGCAAATATTTTAGTTTGTGCTTAAATATGTTCAGATATTTAAGATGTTACTTCAATAAACCAAATCTTTTCTGGGATGTTGGATTATTTTTTAGTACAAATATTCATAAGAACATTAGCTACTGTCCGTTTCCCTTACTAAAAATCTTGTAAACACCTGGAAATTACCATTGGATTGCCAACCAACTAAAAAGTCACTGTCGGTCAGGAAAATGCACCACAGTCGGTGGAGCGAACAACAAAAATAAAAAAAAAAAGTCCTCAAAAATTCTCTGCCCCAGCACCTCCCCCCCCCTTCCACCATAAATTCCTAGATTCGCCCCTGCTGTGGTGCACATTTTAACTAAAAAAGAAAATCTTAAACATTTATTCAAAACATAGCCTCCAGAGCCAGATATAAGACACTACAGTACCAGAAACTGTGTAGGAACTTCACAGTGCTCCCCCAGACCCCCCTGGCTGATTAGGGTAGGCCGTACCACTTTTAATTTGCTTCCTACAGCCCTGGCAGCGACGTATTTACACCAAAGCACAAAAACAATAATATGCCTGCCTCTCATCGTTTACAGATTCCTCGTTGCCACGGTAACGTGATACCTTTAAACTGAAACTGTGTTGTATGGAAGAATAGGCCTAACTCTCGACCCAGTATTGTTAGCTGCTGCTTACGAAATTAGATCGGAGGTAAATATTAAGCCAATCGCTAAAAATTAGGCTTAAAACTAGGCTTAAAAGCTAACACATTTTTAACCTACAATTATGGTAACTACTTTTTTTTATATATATGTAATAGAGATCGCTGTTGCAGTGGGTGATAGAGGTGTGCGCCTTACAATTTTCGTTGGTGGAAGTTTTATACCAGCGTAAGCATCCGGAATCTGTTGAATCTTCCGATTATTTAAAGCTATCGGACTGATGATTGTTTGCACAGTTGAATGCCTTATTATTAATTTTTTTTTTAATATGCCGACTACACTTTGCACAGCAGTTGCTTTAAACAATGTACGAATTATTGGCGGCGGCAGCTCAAACAGCGGTGGCTATATCTGCCCTACTTTATTTTTAGTTGTGGTGGCAATGGCCCACAGCTGTGAGGGACGTGAAATGAGGCTGCAAATAACTAAATTGAAACTAAATGCTGCAGCAAATGAAAGCCTATTAAAATTAATATGATACGTAGTTTAGGTCTATATACTTGAAAAAAAAAAGAAAAAGGCCAGCAAACTGCAGCAGTACGTCACACCAAAAGGCAAAGTGCCCAACTTAGCCTGAGTGAGTATTGCACCTAGAGTTTTTGGAGTATTACCAAATATGGTATCGTCATTAAACTAAATATAAGTTTGAATGACGATCTGCGCGCTCCGCCTACAATAGGCCCAAAGCTGTTTCCTAGTTTAAGAGTGCGCGAAGCATGAGACTGCGGAGATGCTGGATAGTCGACGAGTGGGGGACCGACGACGGCGGTTGAGTTGCTAGGGCAGTCAAAACGTCTGTAGTTTTTAGTGGAGATAAAACAGCTGGTGCCATCTCGGTGACAGAGTCAGTAGAAGCCTGATGCCGAGCTGGTACTAGGGTAGAATTGGCGACAGGCGTAGCCGGGGGCAGAAGCTGTACTGTCTTGCTGAGCAGAGCATCGCTGGGAAATTAAGACAAGACAGTGAATGTCGTGTCAGGAACAGTATTCGTAGGAATTGGGCACACTGACTGATGGTCGGCGACAGGTGACGTTGGTGTAGCAAGAGGAACAGCCGGTATGGTGTAAGAAGACAAAGTAGTTGGATGTATGACAGGAATAGTAGCCAGAGTCATTGTAGATGTCGTAGAGCAGCAGCAAGGCTGTCGTTGCGGATTTAACGCTGATGGGCATGTTGGGCTAATCGTTACCAGGTGTATTCCAGTTGAGCCCAAACATGGTCATCGATAAGAAGGCAAATGCGACATGGGTTAATAGATGGTGAACACAAGCAGTGTGAGGATCCAGACGGTTGGGTAATTAACAACAGATGCGCAGGAACAACGTACCGGTGAAAGTCGTGAAGATGTAGGAACTGAAGGCGTCATCTTCTTCTTGGGTATGATGGAAGAAGGAGGTTCCCGACGAGAAGAGGAACAAAAATGGCGATGCTGAGAAACTGTCAAGTGCACATTATGGCAGACGAAAATTCCAGCCAAAGGGGTGCGCAAAGGGTTGCGGGGCCGCAGAGATGCTCCGTATTGCAACGAGATGGCAGCGCTGTCAAGATGTCGGCCAGAATGTACCAGAGTCACTAACTCCCCCTGCCCCCCTTTTTTTGAACGGGGAAGGATGAACGTGAAGACTACGATTCATCTTAGGTAGTGAGAACCAATTTTTCCGTAGGGTGACAAGCGTGTGCACGGGCTACGGACACCTCACCAGTTGATGTTCTACGTTAATTTTTTTTTGTACAAGTACCAATCATTGTGCCTGACAAGTATAGGTAATGTATTACACAGGTTGGAACCACGTCGCCTGTAGCACGCAACATTGGTGGAGATGGGCGACATACACACGCCGGGTAGGCCGTTTAAAAAGCGGTTCGTGTCTTGTGTTTATTTATTTATTACAAAGTAGTATAAAAACACACAGGTACGCCTGTACTGTTTGAAGAACATAAACAATGTGGGGTGTTCAATAAGCATAAGTGTTGAAAAACACAAAGACAAAGAAAGCGCTAGAAAACAAGATGTCATGGAAGTCGTAGACAGGTGCTGGAGCAGAAAGCGAGAGCAGCAGCAACGTGGAAGGTTTCCAGTAATGGCCCAGTCGTAAAAATCCAGGAAAGGAAGGAAAGAACCGGCGAGGGGCTGACGGTGGCAACTAGCTGGCCTGGACGACGTATTTTGAATGTGAATCCGCCTGGGAGACCGCCGCTGAGCATCTATCTTGTAGGAAATTTCCGTGTTATTCCAGCGAATTAGTTCTACAATTAACGTGCGTTGTGTCAAAGAAGGTCCAGAAGGAATACTTATAGTTCAACTGTTTGTCTAGTGACATTTCATTTGAAAGTCAAATTTACAACACTTACCATACATAGCTGCAGCTTGCACCCATTGCCGCTAGCATGAACACCGCAACGCGAGTGAGGATTCTGCTCTCTCTTCATATCAAATCAGAAGTTCTCTTCCATTTTCCCCACCAGGCTAAAGCGCTCCATCAAGTTGGTATTATTTGTCTCCAAGCATGCGTAATGCATAATTACCGACCAGGGGATACGGTCGCATTTTCCTGAATTGGGAAAGTACATTTAATTCCCTAGGAATATATTATACAATAATATGAATAATATAGCCTAAATAAATTCTCTTTGCTGAGAAGAATCATCTATACACTAGGCTATGTGTACAACCAACACACCCTCCAATTCTTCTTATGCGAAACAATGCTGCCTTGTAGAATTTATAACAATAATTATGAATTATAATTATAGAACACGGCTGAACAAGTGAACATAGCCTATTCAGCCGTCCTGCGTTCAACCACTTCGTTAACATGTCTGTATATATTTATTTCAGATGGTGCTTATGTAAACAGAAATACTGCTTTCGCAGCCAGTCCCGCAAAAAGATATATTTTATGCCAATGTGCTTTGACCTTAAGTTTTCCATCTCATTCTTACTTAAGTGTTATGAGTCACAAATTCTGAGTCACAGTACAATTTCTGGTTTGTGGCCAATGGTGCTAATATTGAATTTGGCAATGCACTGTGCAACCAGTGCAATTCTTTTGCTGGCGAAAACATCGCAATGAATTCCGCCTCCATTGTACTGAGGCACACCATGCCCTTCTTCTTACATCCCCAGAAAATAAGTACACTACCCAAAACACAACGTGCCCTCTGAAACTACGCTGGTCGTTTCTGTCGGATGCCAAAGATGCATCAACATATGCCTACAACTCAGATCCGGTGACACTTGAAAGATCTATTGCATAATGCTTTGTACTGACTAAGTATCGCAATATGTTCAACAAGAAGAGATGCATTGTTATATTAGGACAATATTATAATGCTCAACAGAATATCAGACCTGGTTCTGGAAGCTACATACAACAGACTTCCTACTAGTGACCTGTATGAGAAAACGCCTTTATTATCATTTTCGTGTTGCTTCTTTTGAACACAACGACCAGATGGTACTCGCACAGTAGGCGACAATCAGTTTGTCCATACAACAACGAACACTACTAACAATGAAGTTTGCAGATCATGGATAGAGGAGTAGGGTATTGTTGTTAGTCTTGGTGTACAGTAGCCTTTACGCAGGTTACCAGGGATAATTAAAAACAATGTTGAGTGTTGGTTTGCTTTGTAGCGTTTTAGTTGTTACGAAAACAATATGGTACGTGTTATGTAAAGTGAAATCAGACGAATGAATCCGAATAAAAAGTTATTTATTCTGTCTTCTTTTGCTGTTGACAGACTAAAGTCAGCCAGTCAAATTCATGTATTCATAATAAAACTAGGTTTACTTTGTTGTTGGCAAATTAAAATCCGCCAAATCCCTAACTAACACATTTAAAATGACATGAAACAAGACGACCCCCTCCTCAATCCATCAGGTAGTTTTGCAAATTAAGAACAGAAATGAAACTACAGAAGAAGATAAACAAACGAGCACTCATCTTAGCACCCATCTTTGTGGCCACTGTCATGATTTATGACGTCACCTGGACTCGTCGGGGTATGCCACTCATGCACAGTGGGAACACTTCATTTCTCATGAGATTTCGATGGAAGTATTTTTATTCTGTACTCATGTTAATTTATTATATAAATTTGTGTGTGATATTAATTGTAAATATTAATTTCTGTCTTATATTTTTGTTTTATTATGTGAAACTACTCGTATGTAAATACGGCGTCTCGGCTGGCTTGATATAAAAACCGCCAGCGGCATAAACAACAAACTCGCGCTGACCCGTCAAGGGTAAACGGAGGTTGCCATGACGTTGCTCTACAACTGGATGCATTCATTCTACAACCAGGCTGGATACTATGCTGGTGTGGCATTTTACCGAAGTACAACTCTAGCGAACTGTTTGTCGTGTACAGGGACTCGAACCGCAAATAGTTTGTTGTTATTGAACTCATGTGAATCTTCATTTTGACCCTGTACTGCAAACACCTCCTACGATTTCAGGCAAGTGCTGTGTAAAATTTGAGTTGTATAATTTATTATCATTACGAGAATTCCGTCGAGTAAGCCTATGTTAACTCTATTAAGCATTGAACGCACCATTTTAACAGAATTGTATAAATCCCAATGCAAGTTTCATGTTTTAAAATAAATGTGTTTGAAATTTAACGCTAGTGAGCTGGTATTTTCCCCTTTGACAGTCATTAGTTACAATAGTTTTTATCTAGTTATCCTACTGTAACTATCTACCCCTCCCCCATCGATTACAGGAGACACTCCTAATCATTTACTTCCCGTCCGATAATTAAAATTTCTAATTGTTTCGGGGAAACCTAATAACACCACCTTAATATGACATCACGAGGGTTTTTTTTATTCATTTACATGGCTGCATTGTGGTCTTCATTGCAGTCCCCAGATGATACAACTGTTTTTTTTTTTTTGTTTTCCTAAAAACTAAAAATGTATGGAGACCTGCTTACAAGCTATTTAGTCTATACTAACATTCTTTACAACAATACCCGCCTTCCGAGTTATTGGCCCGGAAGCTACAATGGTCTAATAATGCTTTTTTGAAAACTGCGGGCCAATAACTACTTAAGTTATTGGCACGCACTTTTTAAATAATTGAAGTATCAACGAAACATTGAGAAATATCTATATAGCTGTTGTGCTACTGCTGTTCTTGATTGTGATTTCGAATTTTTATTTGTATTTTATACACTACAAAAATATAGGCACATCTTCGTCACTCTCTGTAGACAAAAATGAAACTGTATTGACACCCCCATACGATACGCCTACGATAAATGCAGACATTGACATTTATACGCATAAATAATTTTTTTTGGCAGATCTTCTTGGAGGACACTTCCCTCCCCTCATACATGTTACGCCACTGCCAGTCAATAACATGTACTTTCAAAACAAACTATATTGACAGCCATGCGATACGCCTACGATTAGTGCAGGCAATTGTATACGCAAATTATTTTTTTCGCACATCTTTCTTGGAAGACACTTTCCTCCCCCTCTCTTAGTTACGCCACTGCCAGTCAATAACATGTCCTTTCAAATAATATTACAGCCAATTTACTACTAGCTAAATTTCCGTCACTGTCTCGTTAGCAGGGGCGGATTTATATCAATATTTATATTTATTTTTGAAGAGGAGGTTTCCCCTTCATGATAGACTAATGTACCATAAAGGTACGCGCACTTGATGTCCAAATGAACATTTGTCCACTTCATAATGGATACCAATAATACATAAAAGAATCTAACCAAAACAAAGTTTGCAACTGGGTTGAATACTTCATCAAAATCAACACCACTTGCTCGATGAAACCCCGGAGCTACTAGACTGGAGTGGAAACGTTTAACGCTTCCGTCGGTATTTGGTTTTACTTTGTACATCCATTTATATTCCAGTACCTTCGTATCATTAGTTACATTAACTTCTTTGAATACCTCTGTTTTCTTAAAAGATGCAATTTCGTCTTCCATGGATCTTTGCCATTCACTCTTTTGAGGAGAGCCAATGCCTTCCTCATAGTTACTTGGCTCAACAATACACATATTTGCCTCAGCACCACTGAAAGGGACCATTCACAAAGTACGTCACACTCCGACGGGGGGAAGGGGGGGGGGGCAGTTCAGTGTGACATAACGTGACATGGGGAGGGGTCTGTCAAAAATGTGACATCACACTTTTATATTTTATATAAAGAAAAATATTTAATACTCTAACTGTACATTGGCGTGCTCAGGTGTCAGGAAAGTCAGGGGTTGTAAAACTGTTTCTGGTTGAACCTGTCAGTGTTTTAGGAGTTAAAGTGGCACTGTTACCGAATGAAAATCTGCACAATGTGACAACATCTAGCTCTATCTAGTACTATTTTTAACTTGCTTGCACAAGCCATTTCTTTCAACGAAAAACAAACCACGAGCCTTGTGGAATGGAATGTATAGCTCATTCTGAATGTTAGGGAAGGAAAGGCTTGAATTGAAGGTTTTCTCTTCAACAAGTTTTTCCATCTACAATATGACAAGGCATTAATACCTAGAAGATAGCCTCAGTATATTCCTAAAGTATGCATGGATTCAGAGGCGTCACCGTCTGATGTCATAGCATTGATTCTGGGGAGCTTTGTCTTAACGTTTCGCAAAGGTGTTGAGTTAAGGTTATACCACAGCATCAACTGGATCTTTAGAGAACATAAGCACACGCGACTCATTTGTACGGCATGGTCGCCGAAAACACCGTTGCTTCGATTCATTTTTACTATAGCCGAGGACATTAGTTACACATAAAAAAATGCCAACTGAGATGCTATCTCTCTTTTCCTTAAAACGTTTTCCGGCTAAACGAACGTGTTGGTGAATTTACATTTTGCATTAATACGTTGTGAAGGCAGTGTGACAACTTAAATTTTGTACTTATAACCGAATGCAGGGTACTTACAATTGGCTTTAAAGCTGACGAAAATTTCTCAAGGAAAGCTACGCAAAATTAATCACAAAATAGATGTTACGATTTACGTCTAAAAACTATGCTCTACCAACTGTCTGTACCGCCAAACCTAACTCCACTGCTTAGCAACTTTCTCGGCAATGCTGCTTCGTAGTCTCAATCCTGGCCTCGTCCCCATGCATATGATAATAGAAGTGCCATGGAAATGTGCTCGTGCTCTCGTCGATTGCGACATGTGAACGATCCTAGGTATATCCTAGCAAAATTGTCCATCTCCATCCGGAGATTGCAGTTTCCTTTATTTGTGGCTTCTCATTTTTAACTGGCTCATGGCAGATAAAGTAAGCTGTTTTTTAAAGTTTTTTATAGGTCCACAAAATTGCATTCTCAGAAAAACATTTTCGAGGTGGGGGGGGGGGGTGACTTCAGTGTGACATACTTTTTCAGGGGGTTACGAGTAGGTATGACAAAATGTGACATGAGGGAGGGTGGGGATCAAAATTGGCCAAAAAAAGCATGACATACTTTATGAATAGTCCCAAATCACCAGGCCTCTCCCTTTCTTTTAAAAGATGCAATTTCGTCTTCCTTGGATCTTTTCCATTCACACTTTTGAGGAGAGACAATGGCTTCCTCATAGTTACTTGGTTCAACAATACTGTGACAAAGTTATCTTTCGAGGTGATAACTTAAACCTAATATCTACAACTGAGAGAAACAAACTCGTGGGTTCTTCAAATCAAAGATTTTATTCACATAAACTCAACCAGGCCTTTAATAGGGCTGGCACTAACAAGAATTGTAATCCAATATTATTTAGCACAAGAACTATAGCCTAAGCACAACCAAGTCTCCGTAATTAAAAATTACTCCAATTAATTAACTTCAGAATGACTATCAGTTCAATGTAACCAAACAACATTATCACTATATATTTATATATATATAAAGTCGCAGGTTATTATATTCCTAGGTACTGCTGACCGACTTCTCAATACAACAGTAGCCTACAGCATGCAACCAATTGGTAGTATACTTTACTTTTGAATCCAGATATATCCAGCACAGTTTCCTTCAAATAAAGTTAGCCTAAGTCCGAGAACAGTCACAGTCACAGTCCTTCCACATAATGTAAGTTCCCAAGAGAAACAGTCAACCATTGAGCACCCGAGAAGGGAGCAGACATAGGCTCCCCTATCTTATATAGCCTACGAGCCTAGTTAAAGGGGTAAAATTGTCCTTATAACACTGCCCTCGAGTGAGCAGCTTCAGAACTAAAGTAAAGGGGTAAAAAGTTGCTAACTGCTGTTGCCCTCTGGTGGCCATCCAGAGAACCTCAACACCAGCTTCCCTGAATAGCGGTCTCTAGAACCAGACTGAAAAAGGACCCAACCACTGTGATGAGTTAAATACTTAAGGTACTTTATGACTGAATAGTTAATTAAGCAGTAGGTTAATTAAGTTAATGATCCATAATTAGTGAATGCCAATTAAGACTAATTTGCATAAGTAATACTACTTCACCAATTTAATTTGCTTGGTTACATGCTGTTGACTAGTACAATATATATCCCTTACAATACACATACATGCCTCAGCATAATTGAAATCACCAGGCCTCTCCCTTTCACTAGTGGATACATTTTCGGGCTCTTCAGGTGCTCGTCTGTACCCTTAAAGTAGAACACTGGTTCGTACTGATATGCCCATTCTACACAGTACTTCTTAATGTCATTAAGATTGCGGAACGCAATTCCATTAGGGGTGCGACAGTACACATCTATTCTACCTACCATTTGTCCCCATCTTACGACCTACTTCTTTCCATCTCCATTCCCTATAATCTAAAGGAGCCAATATGGGGGATGAGCCTACACTATTACTACGAATGATTGGTTACGGAGGAACTTCAATGATTACTGGGCCCTCAGCCTTGTTGACTAATTCTAACTTAACACTAGAATTATCGATTGATTCAGACTCTGTACAAGAACTAATTACCTCTCATAATTAACCCATAACCGCCTAGATACGAATGCGCGCCTTCAACGTATAACAGCGAAAAACTAAGTCACAGCGCGAGCTTTGTGAGGGGACTCCGAGCAAAGCGGGCAGTCACAGCCCAGTGGTCAGCGTCGTCGGCTCCAAACCAAGAGAATGCCGGTTCGAATCCTAGAACCGACCCAAGGGTCTGAAAGTTCTTTCAGGCGGTTATGGGTAAAAATTTGTTGCCGTTTCACTGGGTTTAAGAACACTCAGGCCTGTACTGCATGACCTGTCTTTCCTTCTCCATAACCTATCCTCATCTACTTTTACACGTTTAGTTTCAATAATCATGTTGGTTTGGGGATTCCTCACTCTGTACCCTACCATATCATTTGCATACCCAATGAATACCCCTTCCCATGCTGTAACATCGAGCCTTCCCCTTCCCGGCTTGTAAAAATGCACATAGCACGTGGCACTGTCTGACTGATACACCTAAAAAAACCGTTAATTTAGGGGACCTTAAAGCGTAATTTTGAGTGAGGGTACCTATTCTTTAGGTAGATGAATGTATATATGAATTATGTGACGCGTCTGGTTTTGGGGGCTATTCGTTAGGGCTTAAGTGTGTGCCCTTTAATATTTTATGCCTCTTTTATTATCAGGATTACTGCTTGACTAACCCTGTTTAATCACTGTTAGAGTCGAGCCAGGTTGGGTTTACGAGCGTTACCGGGCGTATTGGACAATTGAAAGAAAACTAAAATTCGGATTCAAAAGTTTAACACATTAACTTATAACTTTAAATTCATTATTTGTCAGGATAGTCTATTAACCAACCCGTCTCGTCCTAACTCTATCTGTAACTTCTAAGTACTAAAAAATTGTGTCAACTGTGCAAAATAACGAAACCATGTGGCAATCTTTTAAAAACATGAAAATCCAACAATTTTAATTTAAAAAAAAACAACATCAACAGTAATTGTACACACCTACATAAATTTACAAATGATGCAAATTTATGAACAAAAGCCGTCGTTCCTCTTCACAACTTTTCTTGTCAAAATTACCTTCATCATAAAATTCCACAAAGTATAAAAATACCAAAATTCACAAATACTTATTCGCTTGTTTTTCAAGCCCTGAATTCCGATCTTGTTAAGTCGTTACATTTTCCAGGCATCCCAAGTCTTTAAAACTCTTGAGGATGTGTTATCAATTTTATTACAAAATGTTTGCACTCTCCTAATTACTGTGTGTCCGCTAATCTAAACATCCTAAAATTCCCTAATTAATGAGCCACATCGTTTCCAGTTAATTTTCGAAATAAATGAATCATTTCCTAAAAATTCCCTATTTCATTTTTTGATCTCCTAGCCAATACTCAATCTGTCTGTTGATCTTTAGTCTTTACCGTTGTTCATGGGGCCAGTGTTTCCGATCGCGTTGCGTCATTCATGTCAAAGTCAGCGGCAAACTTG
>JAHWFP010152311.1:7654-28047 GCA_023313725.1 Lithobius niger | reverse complement strand
GCACATATCTTTATAGCGTATGTCTGAAGACGGCAAGTTCTAAGTCAGAGTCAAATTTGTGTTTTAAACGATCACTGCAAGTGTTTGCATGAGAAGAAGAATTTGATTTCCCTAACTGACTGAAGCAACTAACTGTAGCAATGTAGTAAATGTGCGTGTCCTTAGAGCTCCTGCATCAACAGGATTTTATCCACGCGTTAATTTTACCCAGTAATAACTTTTATCACTTCAGAGATTACTATTTTAGTAACATTCAAACCAAAAAAAAAAATTAATGCTGGAAGCGGACTATGGGTCGACACCAATAAAATAGGCATTCAGAACACTCAAAACAAGAACGCTATATTTCAACCCACACATGGGGGCCGTCATCAGGCATAAAAACAACAAAGCTGTTACAAACAAAAAACATAAGTGCACCTTTCTCTCAACCCCCAGGTAACCAACGAAGATCAGTGATTTAAAAGCAATTACGATATAAAGAATAATGTGGTTTAAAAAACTCAAAACACTTAGCAGATTAAAAAGAGTAAAACATAGATAAAAGGGGTTAAAAATTTAGAGAGGCCAAATGCCTACATACCCACCCCAGCCATTTTGCCGGAAATGCTCAGTGTGGGAGAGGATCAAGAATAAACAAATTTCACAAAAATAAAAATTTTTCTTTTTTTAAAACTCAGTTAGATTTGGTTGTGCGGCAGGGCATGGAGTATTTCCTTCCTACTTTTTAAGTTAGGAAATTTCTGGTTTAGATTTAGTAATCTTTCTTCCCTTGTTGTTTAAAATGATTTAACTGTGTTTTAAAAAAAGAAAAATTTTTATTTTTGTGAAATTTGTTTAATTCTTGATCCTCTCCCACACTGAGCATTTCCGGCAAAATGGCTGAGGTGGGTATGTAGGCATTTGGCCTCTCTAAATTTTTAACCCCTTTTACCTATGTTTTACTCTTTTTAATCCGGTAAGTGTTTTGAATTTTTTAAACCACATTATTCTTTATATTGTAATTGCTTTTAAATCACTGATCTTCGTTGGTTACCTGGGGGTTGAGAGAAAGTTGCACTTATGTTTTTTGTTTGTAACAGCTTTGTTGTTTTTATGCCTGATGACGGCCCCCATGTGTGGGTTGAAATACAGCGTTCTTGTTTTGAGTGTTCTGAATGCCTATTTTATTGGTGTCGACCCATAATCTGCTTCCAGCATTCAACCGACTACCCTCTTAAAAAATTAATGGTGAATTAATTGTCTGTAATGCGATTAAAACCTTTAAAAATACCTGCCGTGGGTTGGCTGTAATGGTGCTGTGCTTGGAGAGGTCCTGGTGGTGACTTTACAAGAGCAGATTGAGCGCTCAAAATTCTGCAAAACACAAAAACCTTGTAGATTGAAAGTTTGCAGCAACTGTATAGAAGACGACACAGCTCACTGGTTCAATCACATGTTTCAATAAAAACAAAACCCTAGGAGCAAATAAGTGAAACCAAATTGGCTTAGTCGTCATTGCTTTGTTAGCTCAGTCTTTTATTTTCTAAAAAGGGATTACTCGCATAGCAATTATGGTGGCCTCCTGCTGCTAGCCAAATATATGTTTGTTTGGTTTTTTGACATTGACTGCGTATTCTTAGAATAGATAAATACTGTTGACGGCACTATGCCTATCAACAAGACTTAACTTTGACCGTTGAGTTAAGGGGGCCGTAACTTCCCACACAGGGGGTTACTGCAGTGATTGTGAGGTGTTGTGTACGTATCGTAAATCGTTTGAATAGTAAACATAATTCTACTTGGTTAATGCAGTTTAATGCAAATCCACTAACCGTGTTAGTTGATTGTATTAGTACATAAAAATAGATTTTCAATCACACCAATCCACAAAAATGTTCAAACGAAAAAGTCTACATATAATTAAACATCAGGGATTCGCTGAGACCACATAATTATTTTTATTGGTTCGGTGTTGTCTCGATAAGTCGAGATAAAACGAGACCGCAACGAAGTAGTATTTACGGAGATGAGACAGACACCGACACTGTCGAGACAGTCGAGACAGAGACACAATCTCGACACAAAAAATTTGCAGTACTGGCCAAGAAAAACGAATTATTCTTAATACACATATTTAAACTCATCATTCATGAAATATTAACCCGATGCTAATCTGACTAAAAATGTACTCAGTTTTCGATTCCACGCATAGTTTTAATTCTCAGGTTATTGCAACTTTTGTTTTCTGTTTTAATCGTAAAATAAAAATAGGTTTCTATTTATTACTGTGTTTGTGACTATGATAAAAAAAAATTATACAGAAACTTTGATCATTTTGTATTTTATCTTTTTTCTTAATCTGTTTTTTTAAATGACGACATTTGCATCTTTGTGTCATTAATATTATTTAGTTTCTGTGTATTTTTTTTTTTTGGGGGGGGGGGGGAGGAAGAGGATGGTCATTGCAAAAAGTTCATCAATTTTAAACCTTAGGGTGTTAAGTCTGTTATTTTGAGGTCTCAAAATTGGGTGACCAATGTGACTGAATGACTTATTTAAGTTCTTTAATGGGGGCTTCGGTTGAATTATTTCCAATTTTTTCCCTCGATTGTTTACCACGATTGTTACAGATTCACTACAGATTCCTACGACAGTGAAGACTCAATATGACCAAAGCTGACACACGGTAGATCTAGACATATGCTAGTTTGTTGCCGTGAAGTAACGGATATGAAACAAGGCATGGACGCAGCATGAACACAAATACGTATGAAATTGAAATGCTCCTTTTTTCGAACAAAATTGCGCGGTCAGTGGCTAATGACAGTGCTAAACAATACGCCAGAATAAAAAGCACAAAATAAATGTCAAGTTTCAAACACAGATGAAAGTGCTCAAGGAAAATAACTTGGAAGAGGAGACGTTTCGTGCTGCGAACATCACCGTTTTCATGCCAAACAATAAAAATAAAATTCAGCCAGTAGCTAATTCACAACAAAAACATGAACTTGAACAGTAATGCCATTACAGCACAAGGTGAAGCCCAAACGTAACAAGTCGTGGTTCACAAAGCAGCAACGAGAAATAAGGAACAGGCGAACGGGTGGTGGCTCGATCGGTACGCCCTTAATTTTTTAGAGGCGACATTTTTTAATGCGGTGGCTTTAAACTAATTCATCAATTCAGTCCGATGTTGCATGTGACGTAAATGGAAACGATTGTGAGCAGATGGGTAGAGGAAACGAGACGAATACACATGGTTTCTAAATTAATATCTCCGTGTTATGTGAAACTTGAAAAAGAAATTTGGTTTCAGAGAGATTTTCGTGATGACCGGTTTGTCAAAAAAATACTGGACTAATGAATTGGTGTTATCCTGAAGTTTAAAGACGAAGACGTTGCAGAAGACGGTGTGGGTTTAATCCAACCAAATTGAACGAAGCATTTTGCTGCCACCTATGTCCATTTACGATGTCTTTAACCTGAGTAACACGTAGGGATATAGAAGAAAATTGTGATGTTTGACCGGCCGCCATTTTGGTGGGGTTCATCGTACCGAAGCTCTCATTGCGGCATGTTACTCGCTTATGAAGACCTTCAAATAAGGTATTCCTCTACCCCCATTCCATGGAAATTTATGGGTTGGGGCCCCAGCGGAGGGGGGAGGGGCAGGCGAAAGCCGGTTGTACACAAAGGTAGATCCTTTAACCAAACTTACATTGAGAGGGTTTCACTGTCTCCATTCAACCCCTTCAAAAATTGTGACGTGGGACTGGGACTTTTGGGACACCCTGTATTATTTATGGAAAATTAAACTCTTGAGTATGGTAAGCTCCATCATTTAACATCCATAAGTTATTATTTGTGCATGGAACCTGATATAAGACATATTTTGTAAATTTGGTGGATATTTTGCAGTCGGAGAGCAAGGGGGGGGGGGGGGGAGGTTTGGTAAAGTTGTTTAAAAGTATGGTTTCGGCTAACGAGTCGAATACCAAGGTTGAACACAAGCTTTCTAGTTTTTCTGTGACTCTTTGTACGCAAAGTCAACAGACTTACAGCCCTAGGGATTGGGGATTTTCTATAGGTGTAACCAACAATGGTTAAAGTATAGCTGATGAATTCAGAAAATGGGTAACCATTAAGAATTAGAAAATCATGTAGTAAAAGTCACCAAAGAGCAGTGATCGATTGCTGGTGTGAGTACAGCATAGACTCTCGAAAGGGAGTTGGCCATATTTAGCTTTGTTTGTCTAAATGTGACACAGGAAAGCTCGTGCCGTAAACTTGAATCATTTAAAGCAACTGATAATGAAATGAGTAATAATTATTTGATCAGATCTTAAAAAAAAAAAACGGACACACACCGTGGAGTGGTAAGTTGCATTAACCAACTGTTGTTATTTTTGTAATTCTTAAATTCGCTGTGTCAACGGGGTTCGAAGGTTGTACAATGCCAAGGACTTCAGAGCACTCTTGTGATCACTGAAGATGGTAAAATGTGTGCCTTGAATGTGAACGATCCATTCAACAGCCAGGCCAACTGCCAAAAGCTCTGCCAAAAGATCGTATAGGCGATGGGAAACAGTCAGCCCTTCGTACACAAAAGCATATGCCACGCCAACTTCTGACTTCGACACATCGGTGAATAACCGCCCATATCCGCCATACTGCTCACAGAATCGCCGGAAATCCTAGAAGTATGCTTATGGAGTGGAACTTTTAGGGATGACTGCCAAATGAAACGTGAAAATGCCCCCTTGGGACACGCGAAGGGGGCCACTGGGATCTCCCCAAGCTTCAAGACGAAACTTTGAGACGGATATATACTTTAGAGTACGAATGCAAAACAATACGGTTTAATCTTGATCGATCGCTTGCCCACCACTGTTGAGGGCGTGTTGTTGATGCTAGGCTTGGATTGGTCTTGTTGTTACATTCCCTTTCTTATTCCTCTCCCTGACTAAACGTAAGTCGTACGTTCGTTCCAAACCAACCCAATTCTCATTTTTCTTCCTTTAACCTTCCAAGAAATCACTAACTTTCTATGATAGAGTAGAATCGGTAGTTTAAATCTATCATGTTTGTCGCCCGTAAGGTTGGTTGACGAACCGGAAATTTTGTATCATGCCAAATCTGAACCCAAATCCAAACATGTCTCGGTCTTTAATTCACTTAGTCTGCATGCCACTGAACTGACCGTGACTTGAAGCTGTATTCCCACTTTGTACAATGCAACATTATACTAACGTCGTTACTTTCGGTGAATTGCAAACTTGTGAGCTAACCAGAAGATCCTGTTCGACTACTTTAAATCCTGCTTAACGTTATTCATGGGCCTATACATTTTTGTTCCTTTTTAAAATTAATTACTTAAGTTTTATTCCAATTTTTAATTGTTTGAGTTACATTTTGGTGGTTTTAAGGCATGATCTTGTAAAAGAAGGATATTTCTACCGAAATGTAGGTTTTCACTTTCGGGTATAATGACTACTGGCTACTGGTTAAACAACACTGTAATTAAAGATACTTACGAATAGCAAATATCTGTCCTGTGAATGCTTTTTAGGATTTGAAATAGTTCAGTGACAGTTGCTTTACCGTTCCTTCGTTTCCACTCAATCATAACTTGGTATGCCATCTCGCTTGCTCCTTGTAATTGCAAGTTACTTTCTAAATTTTCTATAAATCCTTCTTTGAAATTCATTTCCCGAGCTAGAATTTTCCAATCTTTTCCAATTTCTTCTTTCACTATGTTCATTTCAAGAAATTCGACTTCCCCTCCTAGAATAAAATTCAAATTTAAACTACTAACAAAAAATAATAATAGGATAAAAGTGAGTGGACATGTGGGCCAAGATAATTTCACAATTGTTGACCAATTTACTTAGTGACAGAACTAAGTACTGTCAGGAGCTGGAAAAAAATTCCGTTATGGGTATGTTTCAAGACTTAGTTTTAGCAAATGCTAGATTACAGCACTCAACTAAACTAGTTTTTGTGAACTGACAAATGCCCCAGCTAAACCGAACTTAATGAAGGTTGTGTTAGTGTAGGCTACTGATGTCGAATGCCACAAATTCACTAATTTAACTAAGTACAAGTTGTTGCACACTTTTTTGCAAAGGAAAGGTAACTATGATATAAGACAGCAGCAAAATCATATACTTCATGCATAATACAAACAGTAACAAGCACTGATATCAGTTTGAAAAAAAAGAACAGTAATGTACACTAATACTAAACATTATTAATTTTTTTGTATTTAAAGGGACCTACCTTCCAAACGAAGATTCCTATTACCATTTCTCGACGCTTCACGTCAAGTACCGTCACAAGGATTTATTTACCTACAGTTAGTCAATCCCTTGCTAACAATCCACTTTACACTTTAAAATCCGTTTTAAAATCAATTTTTAAATTAATATGGAGATTTTCTGTTGAATGTTGGGAAGTATATTTCGCGCATCCTGCTCATATTCATGCGTTTGCCATGCTTAGATGATGGATGTACTTTTGACGACACAAATTTGGTGTTAATCGTTTCATTGATGTCTGCTTATTCACGTGTAACGCTGAACCACGTGAAGAAGCAAGTGGAAGGAACTAGTAAGAATTAAGGTAATAGTAACATAACTGTTATCTGTGCTATATCTCACGAAATGGTACGACAGTAATATGCACGGACTGAAACAAGCGGCTACAGCGACTGCCTAGTCGCACCGGTCTTCTGTAAAGTTCCTCCACTTCCAGTGTTGAGGCACACACCTCTATCATGCACTACAAAAGCTATCTCTATTATACTAATCTAAAAGCAGTAACCATCACAATTGCCGGTTAAAAATGTGTTAGCACTTAGGCCTATTTTACATTTTAGGCGTACTGTCAGCTTTCAGGCCTAATTTTAACTAGCAGTTTTAATTTCGTAAGTAGCAGTTAACGGAGATTTGGAGTGTATAGTAAGCCTATTCGTTTTTGCAACACGGTGCGCCTTCAGGCACAGTTACAGTGTAACAACGTAACGAGCAACGTAACCTATATACTGTATAGATCAGTGGTAGTAGAGAAGTGACGAGAGAGACGCTGTTGATGAAGCCAACAGCGACTCGTAGCAACTTGACGTTGCCATGGTAACATGATTTTAGGCTTAATTTTCATTTTTAGGCCTAATTTTTTTAATGCAGTTTTTAATTTCGTAAGTATCAGATAGGCCAAATGGAGAATTTGGTTCGGCGGTAAGCCTATACATTCATGCAACAATGTGACGAGACTATTGTAAACGAAGCTAAAACTCATTTGTTTTTATTGCGTGTTATCTTAGGATTTCAATTCGACGATAAAATATTATTTAATTTAGTTACGTTGAAGAAATCTATTAACTATAAGGAAGTAACGATGTTTTAATTTGTCATGTTATTTAACTAACTTCTCACACTGAATCTAACGTTGTAAACCGTGGTCGTCTCTATCTGGTACCGATGCGAATTTGAAAAAAGTGACGGACGGACGGACAAAGTCGTTGCAATAGTCTTCTCAGCCGGTACTGCTGTACAGAAGACTAAAAGGAGCTGCCAGATACAGGGTAAGAAGGAACGTATCTTTGGTCTGCATTACTGGAAATTTTGTATTTTCAAACTTCAAATTTTACCGACATGCCACTCGTCAACTGGCCGAGAGCTGTGTTGGTAAAAGCAGTATATTAGTGAAGTGGTGATGGGCTTGCCCGAATGCAGCTTAGGTCACTCGAATGAAACGTCGGTGTTTATGTTTCAAACCGTATTACCTTAATTCTTGCGTATGTTTTCGTCGTTGGCTTGTTTTCGATTTGCGTCTACATTATTTATAGCGATCTGTTCGTGCTTATTTAGTGTAGCTTACGTTTTACTCCAAATCTCATAGGGTACCCAAATTCGCCCTGGTCGAAAAAGGATTTTTTTCCCACTGGATTTTTTTTTTACTGTGAAACGCCTTGCATTTGGCGAATTAGTCATTTGCAGTTATCAAACTTTCCATATCGCTTGTAAATGTCTGTAACTCCTTAACCGTCAAAAAAATCAAAAACATAATGTGAAGCAAAAATTTTCAGCACACAATTCTGAATAGGAGAAGCGATAAACTTTTTTTTTATGTAAAAGCAACTCTTGAAACCTAAATTCTTATTCAAAGTATATCGCCCTTAATTCGCGCGAACGGTCTTTTTGTTACTTGGTTGTAATAGTGTTTTCGTGTTAAAATTGTGTGGTGGGGTTTATTTAAATTTGACCCTTTTCCACAATTTAAAGTTAAAAAACAATTTCAACTACAATTGATATCTGCCATGACCATTTTAGAAGACTGGTCAAATAAATGGCAGCTTTCCATTTCTGGTTCCAAATGTGAAATATTTCACATTGGCCGGTATAATAGTTATTTAGAATATAATATTTTGGGGACCCCTTTGGATCATCTGACTGAAGTAAAGGACTTAAGCGTTTTGTTTTCGGATAATTTAAAAGGTGCACCGCACTGCAATCGGATTGTTAAGGTTGATAGACAAAGGGCGGCAATGATTCAACGAGCATTTGTTTCCAGGGATCGTAGGACGCTATTTAGGGCATTTTGGGTGTTCGTTAGACCAATTCTGGAATGCGCAAGTCCTGTTTGGTCGCCACACCTGGTTAAGGATATTGACCTCATCGAATCCGTGCAACGGCAATTTACAAAATTCCTACCCAGACTTAAAGCTATGAATTATACATAACGTTTAATTATTCTGAATGCCGATTCACTTGACAAGCGCAGGCTTAGAAATGACCTAGCCTTGACATTCTCACTACTGTATGACTTTTGTGGTGTGTATTACAGTCGTTACTTCACACTTAGAGGGGACCACCGAACCAGAGGACATAAGTTTAAATTGGTTGTCCAGCAAGTAACACGGGACCGTAGAAAGTACATTTTTCAAACAGGGTGGTTAGGGTGTGGAATGAACTTCCCCCTGATTTTGTCATGGCATCCTCGGAGCAAAATTTAAAAAAAAAGTTGAGGGCTGTTGACTTGAGTATGTACCTAAGGTGGGCGTAGCCAACGATTGTAATAGTGTTGGTTGTACTCGATGTTGATTTATGCATTTTTTAAACATTTTTTTTACATATATAATATGTATATATATATATATGTATATGTGAGTGCTTTGTCACTAGTTTCGACTGGGAAGCTATACGAAATGGTACATTTCACATTGACCAATTAAAAAGGTTTCTAACTTAACATGATTTTTTTTCTTAGGTAGTGTAGTTAATTGTTTGTCTGGGTAACGTGTCGTATTTTTGATGTATTGTTGGTGGACAATTTCGTTATTGTCAGGTTCAAGGACTAGTATCGTCTAGGTAACCAATCGTATACTAGTTTTTCAACTGGAAGTTTTTCCCCCATCCTGAATGTGATCTAGGTCTCCCCCCCCCCCTTCATCTTCTCTTTCCTTGAAAGTGGCATGATCGTAGTTGGACTTCACTGCACCAACCGGACCTGTGTATAAAGCAGAATGATATGAAGGTACACTTCCCTCCACAATTTTTCTTAGTTACTCTTCCGTAAATTAGCCTGAGGATATGCGTTGCACTAACAATTTCCACGTACGCCTGACGTCTAAACCCACTTTCTTGTAATGTTTGCTAAAATAAGTGAAATTTTTTTTTTCTTAAATAGCATACTTCTTACTAGTTTCCGCTTAGCGAATAAATTGAAGTTTTCCTTTGGTTAATTAAAAAGACAGTTTTTAGGGTTTAATTATCGTAAAAAAAAAAACCCACGCAAATGGAAAAGGAAAAGAAAGATGTGTTAACTAATAGTGTAAAACCTGAATTAACTGGAGAAAATTTTTATTTTTTCCTCTACGACATGTAGAAAAGTTATGCAACTATAAATTTTGCCTAATGTGGTGTAATGAGAAACGCAAATTTTCTGTAATTCTCGAAGGTGTTTGGTCTAGACTGAATCTTATTCGAAGTTTTTATCCCTCTGAGTTATAAAGTTTAGATTTCATCGTTACATTTATATGGAATAACTCATAGAGGGAAGACTTATAAAACAATTTTTTTATGGTTTGGTAAGATTAGCGAATTCTTGTGTAAATGAATTTTTTCCCCCTTAAGGGAATTGATTTTCAAATGAGAGAATTTAATTTTAAAAACTGTGCATAACTTTTTTGTGTGTGTGTTTGATTTTGCAATATATAAAAAATTATGCCTTATAAGCAGGATTAAATGGAGTTAATTTCAAGGGATGAGAAGTAATTGGTAAATTTTTTGTTCCTACTTCATGTTTAAGGTTGATAATCGCTTTGGGTATAGTGATGTGAGAGAAATTAAATTCAATTTCGAATTTTCCTGGAATTCTCCACCCCCAAATGCCCCACCTTTCAGGAAATCCTAAGCATGTCCATTTCGGGATGTCAGAGGGCTCGCAAGATCACTTTGAATTCGAAAATCACTATAACAACCAAGTGAAAAAAGGAGCGTTTGAGTAAATTAATGGTAATATACTTTCAATATGATTTTGGGGTTGAAGGATTACGTAAAAGATGTATATCACCTTTCCTGTTCAGAATTGTGTGCTGAACGTTTTTGCATCACATTATGCTTTTGCTTTGTTGACGTTACAGAGTTACGAATTTTTTTGGGGGGATCACCTTTTTTTTTGGGGGGGGGGGGGGTTCGAACTTGCTTTCATAGCTATTTTTTCCGGTTACCCTTCATCTGTATCCATACAAAATTTCATGCTTTTCACAGTGAGTGCACAATTCAACCCTCTAGCCACCCCCTACTACATGTATGGATGACACGTTACTTACACCCCTTTTCCAATGTATCATAGTAATAATAATAATAAAGCACTTTTCCACACAGAACATGGATGGTGGACGGAAGGGGTGTGAGCCGCTGACACCGCACCAATGCTACAAAAAGCTAAAACCAACCTGTCCAACGTGTCAATGGTTAAGTTGACCTTTTTAGGAATTTTGTAAGCGACTCATTTAAAAGCTTTCGACAGGAACCAGACTCAGTTTCCATACACACCGTTGTAGAACTAAGGACATTCCAAACTGGGACAACCCGAACCGAGAAAAGGTTTTTCCTACAGTCCAGGCGCGAACTCTGTACAGCCAGTTTCCACGGGTACCCGCGTGTACCATGAAGATTTGGAACCCTGTCGAAGAACGGAAGGTCCACTTGAATGAGGCCGTGTACGATTTTATAGCCTAAGATAAGATCAAACCTCAGTCAGTTCGAGGAGCTCCAGACCAGTCCTCTCTAGTCGATCAAGATGATTAAGGGAGCGAAAGCTTGGAAGTCCCTTGGTGAATTTGCGTTGAACAAACTCAATGCGGTTAATATCACTTAGTAGGTAAGGTGACCACACAGGTGAGGTGTTCCAAGAGATGACGCACAAAAACCTTGAACGCCCACACCTTGGTACTGATGTCACCTGAAGTGAAGCATCTGTTCACAACTGCAAGGCGACGGAAGGCGACAGCACTCTATTTTCTGCAATGGAGGGATGATTTAACATTCGTAATAAACCAGATGCCTAGGTCTTTCACCCCGCCGACTTTTGGCAGAAAAACGTTATCCAGGCTATATTGAACTTCAAGGTCACGTTTGCCAGTAAAAAAGGAGTGGCATTTCTGAATGGCCAGAGGAAGTTGCCAAAGCTCAGACCAGGCCTCTACCACCCCAATTTCATCTGAAAGTTCTTGTGAGGCATGATTTTTCCACATTAGCGCAGCCTATTTTTAGATCGTCCGCAAACTTATAACCATAGGTGTTTACATTTTCCAACCGCAGATTGTTAAGATAAATGACGAAAAGGATAGGACCGAGTACCCACCCCAGCGGGACCCCACAAGGTACTACTCTGCTTTCGGATGGAGAGCCCTCAACAAAGACCCACTGGGAACGATCTTTCAGAAAAGCAGATAACCAGATTGCAAGTTCACCATCAGATCTTGTATGAAAGCTTTCGGTGTATCACAGACTCAAAAGCCTTTTTCAAATCAAAGTAGTCTTGCAGTGGCCACCAATGTCTTGGACCTCAGTCTAGTGATCGAGGACAGATAGAAGCTAGTGGGTAGAGGATCTTCCTGGGAGGAAGCCAAACTGGTCACGATTTAGGATGGAATGTCTTTCGAGGAAACCGAGTATAGAGTCCCGTACAATTTTTTCCATCACTCTGCATGCCACACAAGTCAAAGAGATTGGGCGATGATTTAAGGGGTCGGATGGTGAGCCTTTCTTATAAATCGGCACCACATTTGCAGTGCTCCAGACCGTTGGAAGTTTTCCCTGGACAAAAGACAAACAAAAGAGTTTCGAAAGTATATAGCTCACTTCTCGAGCAATATGTTTGAGTAGATGTGCCGAAAGACCATCAGGTCCCCATGAGAAACTATCTTTTAACTTCTCGATTGCCCTTTGCACATTTGTTTGTGTGAAGGAGATCAAGGTACATCGGTCGGTGCAATTTACATTCTCTGAAACTGGTGTCGACGTCTACCCGTCATCAGTTACACAGTTTGCGGCAAAAATAGAACTTAAGACCTCTGCCTTCGTGGTATTATCCGTGATAAATGTATCACCATCCTTAAAGGGAGGAAGAAGTCTCGAAGATTTAGTTTTCATGCGGTAGAATTTAAATAGAGCCGCTTGGTTTTCACCACGTATAGCCTTTACTACCAGGTCACTCCGCCACTTTTCTACAGTTTTAGAGTAAAGTTTGCGGATGTCATTGTGCCTTATCCGCGATTCTAGGTTAGGTTGGAGCTTAAGGTGCCTCCAGAGTTTAAGTTTTCGGCAATTTAATTTCATAATGGATCGGGGAAAATTTCGACCTTTTTTTCGTGGATAAGTACCATGTTGGGTTTTCTGAGAATAGTTTATATGAGAAAGTAGGATTTTCAGGAAGCAGGTCCATGCTGGTTCAATATCGGAGTGGACAATGAATATTAAATCGTCCCATCTTAGTCCCTAAGCGAAGCCTTGAGCATGACCATGTCCAGTCTGCCCAAAGATACAGGACCGTGGTCATTTTTTCAAGTAGGATTTTCCTGTAGCCTGGTGTTCAGCCGGAAGGAAACCATCAAGTGATCACTGTTTCCGAAATGAGTGCAGACACAGAGATCAAAAATCAGGCTTTCCTCGTGTGTAAAAATTAGTTCCAAGATGTTTTCCCCACGGGTTGGCTCGTCGACAAGTTGGACAAAGCCTAGAGGTTCGACAAGATCCGAAAACAGTCGATGATGGGGATCGATGGCACAGTTTTTTTCCAATTGACTGTAGATAGATTAAAATCTCTCAAAATGAGGGTGGAATGCCCAAAATTTACCGAATCCTTAATAAAACTGCAGAGGGTAATAATAGCCTGCCTGATCCACTCTACTATCCGGTAGATAACAGAGGATACAGGTAAGTTCATAATCCGGAATAGAGAAGACAATAGCCTCACAATCTGAAGATTCCACAACGACTACGAGAGGGAGCGCAACACGGGAGCCTGCTTCCCCGATCCCTTCTAACAACCCCATATTGGTGAATGTCGGCGATCATCGAGTCTGTTATAGAATCATGGAGCCATGACTCCACAACCAGAATCAGGTCGTAAACACCACGTCCTACCAACTCAAGGAAACATCCCAGGTTTGCAACCACACTCTGGGCGTTAAACCAAAGACATGTTAAATTAAATTTGTTTAAGGAATGACAATTTAAAACAGTGGGGATTTCCCCAATTAGCACGGAGGGTTTTCCTGACGCATGTGGAATTTGTGAAGTTTCTGTTGGAGACAATGTTTTCCTCTCTGGGTAAGGTGTATCTGGTCCCTTGTTAGAAGCGTGTTGTCTTTGAGAATGGATTCGTCGATTGACACAAAAGTAAGATTATTGTCTACAAACATTTGCCTAAGCAACGAATTTGTATGAACTACGATCATCTCAGAATCATGATTATATTTACCGAGCCGTGGGAAGAGTCCAACAAAAGCGATACTGGCTTTTAGGCATGCAGTTCATAGCGATACCGCAAAGTCTGCCAAGTGTGCTACGATTTTGTTCGGGGGGCCTTTACAAACATTGTTCGTTCCCGCACAAAAGATGAAGTTTTCATCGTCCTCATAATGGCTAATAATCTCAGGAAGCTTAGCTAGGAGGCCCTGGACAGTGAGACCTGGATATGTCCATGTACGTGATCCTGAGTGTCCACTACTACGAAGATTTCTTACGTTTGTATCCCCTACGATGGTCGAACGTTTGTCCCAGACTGTTTTTTGAATTTCATTTTCCCCCAGCACATGGTTTTTCGTAGCCTGGGGAGCAGTTTCAGGGATCTTATAAGGAAAGCTTTTGTGATGCACAGTTTGATTATTGGCAGAGTTCTGCTGGTTGCACAGCCGTGCTACATAATTATGTTGTGTCCTCATCCGGAGGGGGTTTTACAGCATCAATGTTCGTAGCATCCTAGTCCAGGTCGCATGTTGCCTGTTTAGGTCTCTTTCCTCTGCCCCTTTTGAGTGCAACATTTCTAAACCTGGTCGGAGATAAATTGAGTTCTGGTCTTCGATCTTGTACTACTGCTGCCTGTTTGCTGTCAACATGGTCTGAACTAATTTGTAGATCTCCAGTTTTGGAAATATTCAGTTTGAGCACTACGTCCACCGTGTTCGCTGATTTTTAACTGCAGTAGTGTTGGTGATTTCAGCTTCCAGGAGATCTGTTTATACCTCCACGCTTGTTTCAGATACATGTTGGGCGTTAGATGCCTTTTCTTCTTTAACTAGCTTCGAGCCGTGAAAACAAGTTTGCTGAGTATTCCTCAAGGATGTGATTTTGAAGCTTATAAAAATCTGCGGACCAGACTTCAAAACTAGATTTAAAGATCGAAAACTTTTCTTCAAGTGCATTAACAATGTACTGGAAGAAGCAAGCGTCTTAGCCCAGGGGGCGTTTAGTATGTTTCATACCCCACTGGTATCTACTTATGTGCAAACTTTCAGCTTTCTTTGAATTAATTCAATGTTTTAACCTAAAGTTATTGGGCTATAGACGTCCATTGCGTAAAGAAGAAATAAGTTCCAGCGATCCCCGTAAAAACTGTGCTGCCATTAGTAGTGTCGCTGCTTCCGTTAGTGTGAGCTGCCCTGTCTATAATGTTAAGGTTAGTGGTAGAAAGCGTATGCCTGACGTCTGTTTTGACAACTTGCGAAAATCAACTGGCTGGGTTAGTTATTTGACCATTACACTTTGTAATTTTTTGAGAAAATATCTTGCAGATGTAATTCTATGATCAGTTAGCATAAATCCCATCCATTTTTACAGCATTTTATGTCAGCTGCTACGAGCACAACTGAATTATTGGTAAACGATTATAAATTTAGCGTATGGTAAACAGACAGCAACAAAGCTCTGATCGAGATTTGTTCCTATGCACTATGCGTTTGGTAACCGAATGAATCACGATTTAAAACTACAATTCTGTCATTATTAGACATCGTTCGCTGTTGGCTTAGTTCACTGGCTGTATTGACTATTCATGATAGAATTATGCGGGAAATTGAAATATCGCAATATTTTGGGGTGGGAGGAATAAGCTAAGTGGTGTGGAAGTGGCTGAGGTCTATGCAATACATACAATTTGTTGACACAAAATCATTGACTTAGATCGCTAGCTGAACCATTCACGCCAGAATCGTTTTATAAATTTAAAAGTAACCATTTTAAGGGGGGGAAATTGCTCTAATGGCGAGTAGGTTTATGCGGATTCGTGCTTTGAGAAACAATTACAGGGGATTTCGCCATGAATAAAGCAATGTCAAAACTATGCTTTATTCGTTACGTTTTATCCCGTTTCATTGTAGAAAGGAACAAAGGAGTGTTAAAATAAACCAAGGTTGGTAATTCATGCCAGAATCGTAATGGAAATAAAAAGGTGCCATTTTGGGGAAAACTGTTAGCTGTGTTAGTGGTACTGAAGTTTTTATGGATTCGGCCTTTATCGAAATAACTGCAGGGGACTGAAACCACACAAATCTCTGGAAATTATCTCTGGCAAAATCCTTCGGTAGTAATAGCTAATAATGAAGTTTACTCACGAATGATAGTATCGTGTATGCCGAATTAGCGAACGAGGAGTTGTTTTGATATGTTACATCTTGATTAAATCGCCACTTCACAGCCAGAGGTCGTGTAAAATAAACTACTATCGGTAATCTTAACACTGACTGCAAACATCAAAATTTCACAATGACTACAGTGGAAAATAAGTGTAAACGCATAATGTCCCTGTGAATTGCTTTATTAGTCGCGTTTGATAAAGTAGTACGTGTATGCATGTGTTTGTCCGTATGCACGAATCAAGTCCAGAACGGATTGACCAATTTACATGAAATTTGGTACATGAAAGCTTTTCCTCAATTTATTTACCATGTCAGAATTTTACCAACACATCGTTAAAAATACCGGCGTAATTCAAGATTTTAAAATGCCACTTTTTACAGAAGCATTGCATTCAAACGGTTAATATTCAAAATGGATACGACAGGGCATATCTTATAGCACATTATAAACTAGAATCATTTACCGAGCATTACTTTGAGATGGAATTAAGTTTTAAAGCTAATTATTAAAATCAGTGCTCGGAGTGGGAATAAATATGAGCAGGTAGGTTGGGAGGCATACATGAAACGGAATATGGGGGGGAGGGAGGGGGTGAAAGCTGAAATTTTGACTGGATACAGGTTTTCCGAAATCTAAAAAAAAAAAAAATTTAGGCTTTTTTTTTCTTTTTAACTTCCGACTTTGGTAGGTTCCGACTGAAGCTTTTTTTTTCAACTCAAGACATGTTGGCGAACAGGCCTGCAGCCCGTTCTTCGGGAGAGTGATAGCTGCAACCGACCTCCGTGCGAACGAGGGAGCTCCCTTCTGCTGAAAACTAAAAACTAAAAATAGGTACAACGGTAGTACCCAAATTAATATCACTGTATCATTTTTTTTTTTGATCCAAGAAACTTTAGGGCATTTAGCCCTTAAATTACTTGAAGGTGAGAAACAAGAATTAGGCAAAAATGATGCACTGACGCAGTTAAATAAACAGTAAACACGGCATTAAAATATGAACAAATTTTTTCGAACTTCGACGAACGGAATGGCATTCATGACAAAAGAAGACATACGAGTCGCTAAGAATTCGTGAAGAGGTGGTACGCCATTCCCCTGCATACCACCCCCACTTCAAACATTGGCTAAAAGTAAATATGAATAACAGAATACTGGGAAATAACTTCAAACACTGCATTCATTTCCTAAAACACTGCAAAGTGCTGTACAAAATTCACTGAATATGAAGTGTACCCGAATAGCTTAAAAATTGGGCCATATGCCCAATATTTAAGCTATTCGAGTATGCATCATATTCTTTTTCTTTTATCTAAACCTTTTATGCTGCCATACTGTGTAACCAATGTACGTATCTAACAGGAAATTTTGTAAACATTTATAGCCATGATTTAAAAAAAATTCAAATATACCAGAAGTTCAGAACTTACTTGGGTCGCAACTTGCAGATGCCATTGTCCTTCATATATTTTCACTTCTCGTCGGCATAAGACTGCAAAAAAAAAAAGAAATAAAAACAACTTTCTGATAATAAAAGCATACAGATAATGGAGATAATGGAGAAATACAAATAATGGAGAAACGGGGAGCAAAATTAGTGAAGTTATTGTAACGATTAATCATGGCATTTAGTTTTAAATCACCGCAAGAATAAACAGTCCTGTTTCATTTCTTTTTATTATTACACGTTTTTTGTACATCACACATACCAAAAGGTAACAGGATGTATCCCAGGAGGCTATTCAAAATTACAAACTTTAGTTAGAGAGGGTTGTGGTTCCTATATATTATATCGCTTTTCACACTATAAGACTACTGCAAACCTTGCAAATCAGGTTGCATCGGGTAAATTCACGCCGTCCCCAACATCGCTTTGTACCTGCAAGGTGCACAGCTTTCACCATAATTATAGTTACCCATCAACTGTTAGGAGACACCCAAAATCATGAACGATTAACACAATTGAGTTGTGCTGCCGCAGACCCTCTCAACTTAACCGGGCAACCAGGGCTTGTCCAAGCCTGTATCCATCCTATTTTTTTGTGAACGACTATTTAACCAATGTAGGAAGTAAACAGTTTGATTGCTTACTTTGAGGCCAACAAATATAGTAGACCAATGTAGCCACCAAACCACAATACGTCTCAGAAGTCCTTCGCCAGTTTTGTAGGCCTATACATGCAGTATAGGCAAGTATGGTGTAGGCCTAAAAGTAGTACATCACTGTTGCATACAGTATGTACAGGAGTTTCAAAATAAAGCTTTACACACAACATTTTTTCTAAGCCCAGAAAGTGTTGCTCAGTTTCTCGTCACTAAAATATTTGTCCCCTCTTGTGTCTCATTTCACTAACATTTAGGGACACCCAGTGAAGGTGGAAAAGTCAAGAGCTAAAACGTGTGATTTAATCAAAGGAATCGCAGACATCTGTTGATTTTTGTGTGTTTTTGTTTTAACCTTGTTGAGTCAGCCCTGCCCCATTCGAACTACCGAAAGGAATTTTATTTTGGGCAAATCAACGGTAGTGCAGGTTGTAAGTCCGGTTTTTTTTTTGCACTCTCTATTGTTTGTCCTTAAAATGAGTGAGTGAGAAGCATGAAGAGAGAGAGGCTGATAGTGATAAATAACATCTTATGGACTTAATAAACACGGATTTTGCGTGACAAGTTCATTTTAAAACACCCTGTACCTGTTCATTGTGCAACCACTACCACGTTGAAAACAGCAGGCAAGGCATTATTTCCGAGTGATGAAAAATCTGCAGTTGGAAACTTACGTATTAAAATCACAGCAAATCACATCACTCGGCACAAATGAGCTTCTGTGCAAACAAAACCAAGCATTTATTTCAAGTCATAAACGGTATAACAACCCCATTATGCACAGTTGACGAATAAATGTCCGGTTTCCACTGTCACGTTGGCTTTAAAAACGGCAAATCAGTATCGTACGAAGTCCAACAAGATTTGTTGCAGAAAGTGGAAACTGAATAGAATAGAAATTATATACTTAGGAAAGCTATACAGTTGTTGAAACTGACTCCCGTCAATGGAGATATACACAGATCGAGTTTCTCCCCCAAGACTGAATGTACAGATAGGAAAGTTTCATAGCTGATGTTACGCACGTTTGTGATTATTCTCTCTTCCAACTCTTAAAATGTAAGTGAAATTCTACAGATACTGTGAACTTGAATTGAGCACTCGTATAATATGTGAAATTGGAGCCAACAGTAGAGCAGCAACAGTAAAACTAATATTTCGGTACCAAATTTACAAAGGGTGATACCATCATCAGAGAATGCTTTTAATAAAAGCAATGCTTTTTTTCTCTGGTGATGGTATCGCCCTTCGTAAATTTGGTACCGAAATATTAATTTTACTGCTGCCGCTTGTGCCACTGGCTCCAATTTCACGTATTCTTCAGGTAACCCCATGAATGAAGACGAATTTCGCATGAAGAAAGTCTCCCATGAAGGAATCCATGGGAGATTTGGAGAACGTGCCGGCCAGGCCACTGAACCGTAAGTTCCTATTCAGTGATTAGGAAAGGTCTCATTCAACAACTGCGTTGCAATCTGAGCAGAATATGCAGGTGCCCCATCCTGCATAAAACAAAGATCAACACCAGAATTGGCAGCAACAGAGGTTTGAGCTGCGACCAGACGTGTTACTGTAGCAAATTCCTGCAGCATTTCCATTCCGATTACCTGGGATGAAAAATGGACCGATAATAGTATTACCCCAGATGTCACACTGCGGCAACCTACCGGCCGCATTAAATACGATGAAGACATATTGCATCATGACGGCTCTTTATTTGCCCGTTCATACAATACAACCATCTTGCCTTCTTCTTCCTCCACCGGAAGTCATACCGGAAACACGTCATATCATAGAAACATATACAAGGCCTATACTGAGGTTTAACCACTACCTATGGTACGTCTAATGTCTGCTTGCCTGTCGATTGCTTGTAGCTTTTCAGCTGTCTTTGTGGTGTATTGTTTGCCTAACTTATGCGCCATTTGTCAAAGTATGGGCTCAAATAACCATTGAGTTGACGTGCCCTTACTTTCATATCCTACCCTCCTTTTATTATACAACCAGCGCGTTCACGAAAGCTTTTCTGAGGGCCAGGAAACAATTATTATTAGTATGGATTGCGGAAATCTTTGCTCAGTTGCTCCAGTAATTTAAAGGTTTAAGACCTTGGGTTAAAACCCAGCAATGTTGAATTTTATTGCAACCCAGACTTCTCCTATCTTG
>JAHWFP010152310.1:13607-32638 GCA_023313725.1 Lithobius niger | reverse complement strand
TGTTTACTGTTCAGGCAGTTACCGGTCGCCGTAAGGATTACCAGAAGACGAATTGCAGCTAACAATTGTAGTTGCTAACTTTTGCTACAAGCGATACGTTTCAGAGATCGTTCTCTGAATGCATCAATATTGTCATCAATGCCGATGCAGTTTCCGGTCTCGTTTTTGTGTGACGTACTCAGGTAGTAGACGATTGTTTTCAAGAATATATCGAGCCAGATTCAGTCAGTACTGCATAGCTAGGGGACTATGCACCGAGTCAGACGTATTAGGCATTAAACACAACTTTAGGAGTTTGGTCTAATCCTAGCAGAGTGAAGGGAGACAACCTTTCGAGTTGCCTGTCCTACACCAATTCGCTTTTCTGTGGTCCGGACCCTCGTATTTATGGGGGGGGGGGGGAGAACAATAGAAATCGCCTGAGGCATTACGTTGCGTAACCGTCTAACAGGTACGAGTCGGTTCTAACTGGTTTGAACAGAAGGACTGGCTCGTTACCCGGCTGTTGGCGTTCGGTCAAGTTCCGGTTTGGGCGGAAGTTGACTGAACGCTTAAGCAGCATGTGTAACTGCAAGGTGCACCGCGGGGGTTGACTCGCGTTGCACCCTACTATATGTAAATGGCGTGTTACATCTCCCCCCCCTAAGTTTTCGCGTGAGGGGGGATTGGGGTTTTTTGCGTAGGAGAAGAGAGAAATCCATATTATACTCAGTATCCCCAAAGCCTGCAATAAGGTTTTAAAATTAGTTCCATTCATTTATTTTACAAAATAAAACAAAACACTTTACACAATAACTTTCCTGGCTTTAAATTCTCTTCATTAAATTCCCAAGCCTCAATAAGCTGATTTCAAGCTAATAATGACATAACACATTTCTTTTAAAGAATCGCACAAATGGAACATTGCCTCCTGGGGCTGTTTGCCCAGTCTCAGTAAGCTACATATAATAAAAAACAAAATACTTTAAAAGCCACATATTGCCTTGATTCACTGGCTTTTCACTTTCAGCAACATAATACTATAAACTCATAAAGCAGAATCGTCGTTAAATCGCTCTTTTTTCTACACGTAAAAAGTTCAATGGCTTAGAAATGCATAAAAAGTTCGTGAGAGGAAAAAAAATTCTCCTAACACCTGAATGGCTTTTCTCCAAAGTTCCCGTTGAAGCACCAACACATGCGGGTAAGTATCAGTTAAGTTCTTAATACTTTTTTTTTCAGGTTTTAAACAATGCACTTTAACTGTTTCTCACCAGAATGAAATTCAGTTCACTTGCATCACGCACCACACACCGAAGTGGCTTCTCACCAGAATGAAAGTTTTCACGCACACATTTTTGTCTTTCGTTTCCATCTCCTCCTTGAAACACTCCATATCGATCAAATCGTCATTTGTCACCAAGAATTGTTTGTCTTCTTCCTCCTCCAAACCAGCAGCTAATTCGTCAATTCGTTCATCCATGATGTTTGAGCTGGTTGTTCCTGTAGCAGGCGCTGGTGGGAATTCCATGGGTTGTTCCTTACTCCTGCTGGCTTAAGTTCCGGTCACGCCCTCAATGAGCACCTCAGGTGCTTGTTGAGTGGAACGCCCCATGGATTCGACATCGGAATTGGGAGATCATTGGCAAACTGGTGTCTTACCATAGCCGCAGTGGCATATCCCCCTTGCCAAGTTGTAGTTTATATGCCTTAAGTTCTTTTGCCCAATGCTCTGCTGACTTAGTGCAGGAAGAACGTGTAAAGAAGCATTTGCGGCCCTTCTGCCCAGTCCAAACTTGTGATACTACATGCTGAGAACGTGTGGTATTGGTTTGGGTCGCCTTATCCGCCATCTTGGCCCTCTTTGCAGCATTCTCCATCCTGTCCCTGGAATGTTTTTTTCTTTTCTGGAAACGACTTTTATCCTGGCCGTGAGACGGTACCTTCCTAAACGACCAAACAGACAGTTTGGCACATTCCCTGCTAATAGCCGTGTTGATGCGGCTTGATTGACGTCAACATCGTCAGCGACGAATCTGTTTCGTCAAAACTGTTAGTTCACGCATGCTCAAACCTCCACCCCAGCAAACCACCTCCCTGAGATGGTTCGCAGTTTGGCATTGGTCTCGCCTGGTTACATTTATTAGCCAATCCTGGTCCAATCCATTAGCTGGGTCTGGTCGTGGAGCAGGTATGACGTATCAGTATGCTGCTGAGCTCGCCGAGCTGTATTGTAGTTTAGGAAGGTACTGAACGGCTGACGCAACATCACTGCGCACGCGCGACGTCGAGTTTGGAGCCAAACTGTCTGTAACAGTGGTGCGTTCTGTTCGCTCTGTTCGGTGCTTTAGGAAGGTACTGAGAGGTTGAGGCACCAGCTCCTGGAGCGTTGGGAGCATGGACCTTCGACGGCTCCTCTCGTTGACCATTCTCAGCTGGCTTTCATCCTGCCGACTTGCTTCTCTGTCTGGCGTGCCTCTGTTGTTTGCTAGGCGGGCTGGCTTCCATGTGCAGCATCTCTGGTCCCATCTGACTTCTTTTCCTCCTCCGTATTTGGTGGTGTTTCATTGAATTTGCCGTATTCTGGCTCATCTTTTCCACCACTAGCCATCTTTTGCTGATTTTTGGCAGTTTTTTTTCTTCCAACACAATGTGGCTTTCCTCCGGACTGATTTTTTTTAGGACAGGTATGTCTTCCTGTTTGCTGCCGCTGCAGCTGTGCTGTGGTCCGTTTTCGCAACTCCTCACGGCCAGCAGTACTACGTCAATTCCTGGCTGTGTGCGCATGTTTCCGACCAGCGGATCCGGTTACAGCACGGCCTGGAAGTTATGTGACGCATCAGTCGTCTCCAAATCTGGTACAATACAACCCTTTCATTCCTACTTCCGTCTTGCCACGATTGACATCGCAGTTGGCCATGACAGCCACGTAAGTAAAATTGAAGTTGTAAATTACGCTTTTATTGCCAAAAATTGTGCGTTTATACTAGGATGTTGATAGGATGTTGATGTGGCACATTTAAAACTGGAGGAATCTTGACCTATGCCTAAATTCCCCCCCCCCGCCTCCACCAATTTTTTTTCTTTGGTCCAGTAAAAATAGCCATCGCCGTTTTTCTCCGTCCAATATCCCAATATCGCCTTGGTTTTTAGGAAGAGAGGAACCTCCACTTCCCCTCCCCCCCACCCAAATTTTTGCAAAAAGTTTAGATAAGGACGAAAATACGTTCAAATCCGTATTTGTTCGTGGTCTCTGTGCCTGAACACTTGCCATGAAATCGACTGTTTGTGTCAAAATCCCGGCTATAATAAAACTGCTTCCTAGTATTTTACCATATCATGGAAATCAATACCCATCCAAGCTTTATTATGTAAAAGTCCGAGGATTTTCATGGTTTTAGGGCAAAACCGACAGACAAAAGTGTGTTAGCACAGAGAAAAAAAATGGCTAAATCAGAAACTAGCCTCCCCCCTCCGTTCTATCTTTTTTTGTAGGTTATAAGGGTGAGTGGATTAAGGTGTTTTCCGATTGCATTTCTTTCGTCATAGGAATAGCCTTTTTTCTCGTTGGTGTAAGCACAACTGGTAGAGGTGTGCCCTCCGGAAAAAAGTAAGGCTTCATTGGGCTAGGCAACATTTAGTGGGCCGGTTTCTCTCCCATCTTTAACGTCGCGTAGCATGAACGTTTTTTCTGAATTTTTGTGCTGAAATTACGTACGGACCAGTCCACTTAGGCGTGAGAGATCCAACTACCCCTCGTGCTGCATTACTGAGTATGTGTGTGCGGTGGACGACATATTGTCCTACTGTTACAGTAAGAGGTTTATGAAGTCTGTCAAAGTAGACTTTTTTCTGTGCCCTATATGCTTTCATAGACTGTTTCGCCAGTTTATACATCTCAGAAAAACGCTGCACGATTCGCATTCGAACCTCGTCCAAGTCTTGTGTTTTTGTGGGGAGCTGTATTGTCGTTAGTTGAGATAGCTCAAGACCCCACGGACCAGTCGAGTTTCGTCCGATGTTCAATTCACTGGGTGTAAATTTACTAGATTCGGACACAGTCCTTCGCATTGCAAACGCGAACTCCTTCAAATGCAAATCCCAATCCCTGTGTATCGAAGTGAAACAACGCAACATGTGTTTTATTGTTTTGTTATGGCATTTCACCAAGTTCGATTTAGAATTGTAAGCATAAGAATACTGAGGTTTGATCCCCCAGTCTCTCCATAGACTTTTCCAAATGTTTGCCATGAAACAAGGCCTGGAGTCACTGTAAATGCGGTCGAAAAAAACCCATTTTAAGACCACTTCCTTGACACACTCTGCAACTTGTTTCGCTTTGGCCGTCCTAAGTGCAAACAGTTCTGGCCAAGAACTGAATTCGTCCAGGACTACCAGTATAAACCGTTGTCCTCTTGGGGTTGTAGGCAGTACTCCCACAAGGTCGACTGAGACACGTTTCCGAGGGGCATTTGGAGGATCCATTGATGTCATGAGTCCCGCAGGTTTTGAAGTTTCAGTCTTGCATGTCTGACACTTCTCACAGCTGCGAACGAACCCAACAATGTCCTTCCTCATGCCAATCCATCCCACCAGTTCTTGCATCCTTTTCAGAGTTTTGAACACTCCAAAATGGCCACCTAAAGGTCACGCATGAATTGCAGCAATTGCGTTGTGACGTAGCGGCTTTGGTAAAAATGCTTTGAAACATGTATTACCTTCAGCTACATCACGAACGTTACGTTAAACATAGGCTTTATATAAGATCCCATTAGGCAAGCAGAGCTTATCTATACAGGTGCTGCTTCTGTTCACAGCTGTTGATCTGACAGCTACATTACCTAACCTGGTAATCTGGCGCGATGACCAAGGGTCACCAACCTGCGCCTTACGGATATCATCAAAACTTGGAAATCTGTTGGGTCTCTCAGTTACCATTACTCGCTCCACCTTACAATATATGTTCAGTATGGGGCCTTTAGGTTCGTCCTCATACATCCTAGAGATTGCATCTACCACTTGGTTTACGGAACCCTTCTTGTAACGGATTTCAAAATCCATTCCTTGAAGTTCAAGAATCCATCTTGCCAATCTTCCTGAAGGCTGTTTCAAGGACTTCAAGAACGACAATGCACTATGGTCTGTCTCGATCAGAAAAGGGGCGTTTTCAACGTAAGGCCGAAATTTCCTGACGGCATACATTACAGCCCCCATTTCTTGCTCAGACACGCAGTATTTTTTTTCCTGACTGCAAAAGCTATTGATACAAGCACACGTCCTTCGACGTGTTGAGAGATGACGCACCCAAAACCTGCTCCCGACGCTTCCGTGGAAAATTCGAAACGCTTGTTTAGATCTGGTAGTGCTAAAACACAGTTTGTTAAACTGTCTTTTAATTGTTGCACCGCGTCTGAGTGTGTTTGCTTCCACTCCCAGACTGCGTCTCCCTTTAACAACTGATAAAGACTGCTAGCTTTGACGTGAAAATCCCTGATGTAAAACCAGTAAAAGCCCATCATCCCCAGGAAACGTCGGAGCGACTTTAAGTTGCGAGGCTCTGAAAAATCCTTTATCACCTGTACCTTCTCTGGTAAGGGTGACATCTCTTGAGCACGAATTAAGTGCCCAAGATAAGAAATTTCCTTTGCACAAAAGTGTGCCTTTTTCAGATTTAGTGTCATCCCAGCTTTCCCACGCTTATCCAGTACATCTGTACTGTGTAGCAGATGAGATTCTTAATCCATTGAGTAGATTATCATCAAATCGTCTACATAGCACATCACATGGGAGTACATAGCATCCCCTAGAGCCAGATCCATGACCCTAGAAAATGATGCAGGCCCATTACAGAGCCCATATGCCATTTTTTTGAACTGCCACGCCCCCATATGGCGACGAAAACAGGTGTACTTCTTGCTATCAGCTTCCATTCTGATTTGCAAGAACCCTGATTTCATATCAAGAACTGTAAACCACTTAGCTTTGCCTAGCATTGCAACTACTTGACTAGCATTAGAGGTCGGCTCCGAGCCTTTCACAGCCTTGACGTTGACAAGCCTGTAGTGAAGACAAAATCGTTTAGCCCCCTCCTCACCCTTTTTCGGGGCAAGGCAAGGCACAGCTCCCCAAGGTGACACTGAGTGCTCAATGACGTCTTCATGAATCCATTCGAGCACTTTGTGATTCAATGATAGCTCTAGTCTCCTTGTTTACAGGCCGAAGTGGCAACTGATTTGGTCGTGTGCCAGGATTGATGTTAAAATATGTTGATATTTGTTTAAACACCTTCTCAGCTGCTTGCGCTGTGCATTTGAACAATGAGTTTTTTTAATATTTTTCTCCAAGATTTCACCATCCTTAGCACGTTGCTCTCTCTCTGAATCTACTTCAAGTTGCTTTATTTCTTCAATTTTCGTTTTGTCCAACTTTAGCAAAAGGGATGGTTTCTTGCTCCTCACACCCAATTCACCAGCCACCTTTTTGGATGTCTGGAATAAGACCTGTTTTATCCATGAAGTCCCTTCCTAAAATTATTCCATCAGCTGCGTTTTCCAAGATTAAAAAAGTTTGCTGAGTAGAGTAACCACCAGGCCACCTGATCGTCGATCGCATGTACCCATAACCTAGGATTTTTCCTGCCGCCAAGATAAATTGTACACAAGAATCCATGTGCCACTTTTCGCCCTCTGCCTGCAAAGCTCGTGCTGTGGCACCGGAAATGATCGTTGAACTGGCACCCATGTCAATTAATGCTAAGAATGGTAAGCCTGCAACTTTAACATAAATTAAAGGTACATTGCCACCCTTAGTTTCCTCATCTAGGCCTTTAAAAAGCTGAACGTTTGGGGCAAAAACACGTTTTAGCGTTTCTTTCCACAAACCTGCTTTTGCTCGCCAATCATCGTTTTTTCCGGTCGCAACCTTGTTTAACCAGGTTAACGACCGTCCTCTTCATTATTTAGCTTCTTAGGACACCTATTAGACCTGTGCCCAGTTTCTTGGCACGTCCAAAAAACACCGTCAAAAGGTTTCCTTTCCTTTTGTTGCTGTGGTTCCTTTTCTTTTGTGGCACTGGATTTTACCACATTTGCTGCTTTTGGTGCAGCTCTTGTGCTTCCAGTACCACTGATACTAGGTACCGTTTGGTAACGTCCGGCTCGATACCCCCTCGTTTCGAGTGCAGCCATACTTACCAGTTCAATATTACGAAATGTCGGTTCCGGCAGCACGCTAGTGTTGCCAGCGCGAAGCACCTCTTCGAATTTCGTTGGGTGTCTTGCCTGCGCTACCTGCGAGTAGCTCCGCCAAGCCAGCCTCGGCTCTACGGACAGGGATGAGTCGGGCGGCGGCCTGTAGGATGTCTGGGCAACCAGTAACCTACTAACATTTGTTCCTTCTCTCACCAATCCTCGGAGGGAGTCGAACCTTCGACCCTCGAGATGCTATCTGTAATCAGGGTGCATATGTGACATTATGTGCCTAATTTTGTCTGAATCTGGAGATTTAGGCCACAACCTGTCAAAGTACCCACATATTGCTTGGGTGTAGCTAGAAAAAAGGTTCGTCAGGTGCCTGAGTCCTTTGTTGTAGGGCCCTTTTGAGTTCTTCTTCATAATTTGAACCTGCATATTCCAAATTAAAACCATACTCAAAATCCTTCCAAGTTTTAAAAGGTCCAAAAACCCTAAACCATCTTTCTGCCACTCCTTGTATTGCGAGTGGAATGATAGTTTGTAAAACATATTTTTCTGCTAATTTTAAAGCACTTGCATACTTTGTAAAATTGCAGAAATTCGCTAGGAGATATTTCATCGCCATGCCCTTGCTATGTTGGCATGTCGACTTTTGGTGGCTTCACCTGAAATCCTTGAAAAAGGTTTCGTGCAGAGGTGTTCCCCGAAAAATCATCCCCACGCTCATGAGTTTCAGCCCCATTGTCGTAGCGTTGGCCAGTCCGACCGTAAGCTATTCTGCTCCCAGTGTTTCTAGGCCTTTCTGGAGACTCACTGTAGTCATGTCGAGGTTCTCTAAGACTTCACATGTCTACTTCCGGTTCCTGGTTTACCGGTTATCTCCGATTTACACGGCTACCGCACATGTCCTGAACCACTCTGCGAGGGTTGGCTTCCTGTGGTTCACGGTCACAAGGATTCCGTGCATTTCTGCCAGCTTCAACAGCACAATTTTATCGTCTGTTGGAGGCAGAAGGTTTGGGGTGACATGGCCTCCTCACGTTCTCGTTTTGCTGAAAAGCAACTCGAAGTTGTGAGGTGCACTCACACCATTTTGGTTAGCAATAAAATAGCTTTCCAACTGTCTTAAAACATTCACCCGAAAGTCGTCAGGTAGCGGACAATTTTCCGCCCAATTGCGAAATCAGGGTGAACTGCATTATTTCCACGCCTATTTTCTAAATCTGACCTTTCCAGTACGGGTGGTGACAAGCTTCTTTCTGAGCCTGAAAATTCAGGTTCAAAAACGTCTTCGTCATTCCCCCAAGAATCGTCAAGATCCTCTCCCAAGTTTTCAACCCGAGGTGCATTGCTGCTTTCCCCAGTTCTCGCCCTTTTCCGTGAATTTTCCATAATGGCAAAATTCTATACTCAAGACTTGACTTAAAGAAGATAATTTTTCGCTGAACTACAAGCCACTAAAACTCGTAATGTTTGCGGTTGAAAAAAAATTCTTAGTTCTCACGCTTTTTTTTTCTTCTGTTGGGAAGTCGCTCTTCGGTCTGAACCCTTTCTGACGTTTATATTCAGTCTGAACCCTTTCTGACGTTTATATTCAGTCTGAACCAACTTCTAACCCTAAATTTGCGTTAGTTTTGCAAGTTCGGTGTTCTTGAGTAAATAGCTGCAATGCTTTCAAGATAATGAGACTTCAGTTAGTTCACTACCGATCAATGCAACCTTCAACTCGTGCGCTCCTTCACTTTTTCAACTCTAACAAATATCTGTATGATGGGGTTTATAGATGCCCACTACTCAGTATTTTGCGTTTCAATCTTTATTTTCCTTTCAGAAAATTGGTAACTTTATTTCGTCCTTCCTTTACCATCCAGTCAAAATAAAGTGCGACTATTGTAGGTGTTGGTAACACTTTACAATTCGTCTGCCTGTTTAACGTTAATTACTTTTGTAATGAATGGGGTTGTCGTTCTGTCATTAATCATAGGCTGATCAACGGCTGGAAAAACTGACATTTTAGGGTAGCCCAAGCACGCGGACACAGGCTGGATCCTAAACGTTCCCAAATTGTATTTCACTAGATATGGGTAGGAGTCCCCACTACTAAGTTCGTTACAATTGTTTTTACTTTAAATTCCTTACGGAAAAAAAAAGTGAGTTGCTATTTATTTTCAAAATCCAAAGGCTTTGGTTCGAAAAAAAAAATTCTGGCTACTGTAGTTTACCCGAGCACGCGGGCACTGGCTGAGCTCTACAGACTGTCCCCAAGTTTGGTCGTAAATTCAAGAGGTTTTGGTCGCCAGAATTAATTACAGCCAAGTATTTTTGCTTATTTTCGCACCGTGGTTTATTGAAAAAATTCGCAAAATCTACCAGCGATTTTTCATGCTTCTCTCCATCCCGAAGGTTTGAAAAGCATGAATTTCCTATCCCGAAGGTTTAGGTAATCATGGCAGGCCCCCAAATTATGTGATATACTCAGGGAGTGGACGATTGTTTTCAAGAATATCTCCGGCCCAATTCACTCCTTACTGCATAGCTAGGGGACTGTACACACCGAGTCACACATATTAGGCATTAAACACAAGTTTAGGAGCTTGGTCTAATCCTAGCAGAGTGAAGGGAGACAACCTTTTGAGTTGCCTGCCCTACACCAATTCGTTTTCTGTGGTCCGGACCCTCGTATATATAGGGGGGGGGGCGAACAATAGAAGTCGCCTGAGGTATTACGTTGCATAACCATCCAACAGGTCCGAGATTCTAACTGGTTTGAACAGGAGGACTGGCTCGTTACCCGGCTGTTGGCGTTTGGCCAAGTTCCGGTTTGGTCGGAAGTTGACTGAATGCTCAAGCAGCATATGTAACTGCAAGGTGCACCACGGGGGTTGACTCACGTTGCACCCTGCTGTACGTAAATAGCGTGTTACATTTGCTCTCAGCTGAATGACACTCACAAGATGCTCTAAGCGCAAATAGAAATCAGTATCACCTATCTCCTTTCTGGACTGGCGCTTGGTTCTGCCCCAATAACGACTCTGTGACGACGACCTTTCAACTTAAATCCATTTGAAGCCTTGTGTAGTGCTGAATTTTTTAGTTTAAGAAGTAGTTAGCAGTAAGTAGTAGTCAAGCGCACTACAAAAACGCATATACGAAATCAGTGTCGATAAAATGTCAGTTCTTTTTCCAATCAGTAATGCCAGATAACAAGTCTGTCGCACCAAATCTCTCCTTAAGAAGACTCGTTATCATTTGGATGGAGATTGCAACGACAGTTTCGACTCCCTTCCATGTTTAGCATTATATCTTATGCTAGGGCATTAGTGGGCTTCACTCCCTTGATGCTATTGCGCCATGTTATGTATTGTGTATATTCTGTATTCATGATAATGTATTTCAGTTATGCTTTGTACTATTACGTGTGGTCTTACGCTTGGAGATCAGTGGTCAAGGTGGTTCAGGCCTTACCCTGCTACTAGCGGTGGCTGCTAGCAGAGGTGGCTCACGGAATACTTGGAAATGTGACAGGAAGTACCGTGCACCCCTTGTGGTGGGTGCTGGCTGCAGCCCTGGGTATTAAAGTCCCTGCAGCCTCCTTCCACCTCGCTCTGGGAGCTAGTCCCCTAACCAGCTACAGCTCTTCCTGAAGTGTGCAACTCGACTACAGCCTAACTGACCTTGAGCACCTTGAACCACTGACACCATCTCCTAAGGACAGACCGCATGGCCCTGGAAGTAATCCCTGAATTCAGGCATTCTTCTGGCTTATTTCTTTGAACCGGGCTTAATGGGGATGCAGGGTCTTCCTTCCTTCCTTTAAACGAGTTCGTTTTTGTTTTCTAATAATGGTAATATGTTACCAAGCAACATTACGTAACCTTTAATTAAATATAGACAGAAGCAAACCTATTTCCGGAAATAGATTCGCTTGACGTTCACTTGCTATATAAGGTCATAATTTTCTTGATAAAGCGCACCAATGACGCATTATTGGGTTTTCTGGCCATGCGCAATGTAAACTGCAAATTTTAACTACCGGTGTACTAACCGGCTATTGTAGTCCATTGTTAAATGCATTCAGTGCTAGACTGAGCACACGTCCATGTAGTGTACATGTACTCCTCCGAATTCGCTGCCTTGTTCGCTACCTTGTGAAGGGTGGAGAGTTTTTGTGCTGGCCACCCAGAGAATCGGTATTTTTTATTTTTTTTATTTAAGTTTTGTTGTGTTGTATTTGTTTCATGAGCATAATTAATGCTGTAATAGAGCGTACGAATTAGTCAAGGCTCTGGACGAATAAATTGAAATTGAGTTGCAAGACTGAGCGTACGGTGTACTAGACCGGTAAGCTAAATAAATTAAACTGATTTAAACTGAACCTACAACAACAGTGTACCGAACTGCAACAGGTAAAATCTAGAGATTCGAGCGTCCAAGGGGCTGGCTGGGTGGTGAAACAAGTTTTTGAAGTAAGTCTGGCGTTTTGGCAAAGTCTATGACAATCCAAAACAATAATATTACACTTCTATTCCTATTGAATCATATTAAAAAAGAAACAAAATGAACAAACAAAAAAATGGGGAGGACTGCAAAACTACTGCGAAACTAAGCTTTGCTACTAGACATCAACTTTGTCCTGTTGGGATCGTTCAGAATTGAAAAGAGGACGTTATACACGCTTTCTGGAGTGCGAGGAGTCAGCCAGGGAGGGGGGTTGAAAGGCTTTGCTTCAAAGACCTGGAAAATTGTTTGTTGCAGGAAACATGCAATGCACCCCCGTTCCAAGCCAGCGCCCACACGTTACCATTTTGACGTCTCATGATTGGTCCATTATCGCTTGGCCGTGAAGGGACTTTTGCAAAACTGTCACGTTCGGTGATAAATGTTCCGGCAGAGTGACAGGTGGAGGTTTAATATGCAGGCCGATGGCCGGGCCAAGTTGGACATGCCGACAAAGAGACCCCGATGACCATTCCGAACTCAAGACTCGGAATGTGTTGGAATTCGATGCCTTTCATGCCGACTGAATGGATCGATGTCCAAGAAGAAATTAAACGAACAAGGAGAGAGGGAGCGAGAGAGGGAGGGAGAGAAATGAAAAATGTAAACAACGTGAAAACAGAATAGTCACAGATTACGAGCTTACGCAAACAAAGGAAGTTGGGATAAATCCATTAGCGCCTAAAATGAACTTAACGTAACAGCATGGGAGTATACAGTTGAGATTTGCAATTGTCTTGCCTAGCCATGTTATCACTTAATGCTACGTCTGAATCGAGTTTTTTTTCCATAGTTCCACGCGAGGGCCGTTTGCGCATCTCTGCGCATGCTCCCTTAAGCGAACTGCCACCATGTTGAAAGTCCGATTTATTTTAACCGATGGAATACCCCTAACTACACCGTCAATTTTCTATTGCCGAAGAGCGCTCCAGAACGTAACACCGATTGTATGCAATTATGTAGGTTACTTCAAAGGTTCGTACGTGTGTTTAATCCCGATAAATCTTTAAAAAAAAAAAGGTTTAGAAATTGAGAAGGGTGTTTGGCTTTGATCCGGGTTTTCGCTTGTGCAGAACCGAACCTTGAGAGCGGCGATCCAGAAGCACCTCATAAATGACGTCATGGTCGAAGGCAAATTTTGTTTTAATATTTGTACCATGGAGACGTCCACCATGTTAAAAAAAATTATTATCTTGTCATCTAGTAAGGTGCCTATTGTAATTTCCTCCATATTTTAAAGCTGAATCTTGTAGCTATTTTCCATTAATTGAATGCATATAATTCTGCTTTTCTCTCAGTGCTGCTGTTGAACGCGACAACGAGAAAGGCGTCACAGTCGGCTTGTTTGTATAGGGAGGTGGAACCTGCTTCATGCGTTAGTTGCAAATCCCAACTTTACTCTACTCGAGTGGTAACAGCAACAAAGCTAAGTTCCAACGCGCAATATAAGTTTTGTGACGGGTTCCCAGCAACCCCAAGCTAAGCGAGCAAGCACACCCCAGTGGTTAGCGTCGTCACCTGCAGCTAAGAGAAAGCTGATTCGAATTCGAGAACTGACCAGGTAACATACGGGACTCTAATAATTAGACACCTGAAAGTTAGTTCAGGCCTTAGTTTAGGCATTAAAGGGTAAAAAACTGTTGATTTTGTAGAACAATATGGGTATGGTCAACTTGGCTGAGTGGTGAGAGAGCTCAGTCTGGCTACTGGAGGTTTGTGGATCTGATCGAACCCCTGGAAAGGGGATCTTGGCAAAGTCCCCGCCAGGACTGCTGGCCAGGGTAGCGTGAGAGGCTACCATTCTCCTTCAGCGGCTGTGGGAACCATTCTGGCCATTTCTAGACAATCTTTCGGCCACAACGATGATCGGTGAGATCCCGGTTCAAATCCCCTTTACCAGATACTTCTTCTTCTTCAAAAAGTCTGGGAATGTTCAAAATTGAGCCGGTTCATCCAAATAAGCATTAAATTGCTTCGTCTGACTTATGGCTCAAAGAAACTAATTTTTAATTTAAAAAATATATCTTTACACACGCTAGTGTGTCGCCACCAAGTAACAATCGATCATCTCATTGTAGATATCCGAGTGTTTAAAAAATTGATTGTTAATGAGCTGTGCTAGCGTAAGTACTAAGTAGTCTTAAGCAGCTGTAAGTAGTGGGCAGTTGTGAGAGCATAGCGTAAAGACTTTTAGATCAGTGAAATAAAGTAAAGTAAAGTTAATGATAAAAAGGCGGCCTCACTAGCAGACATTTGTCTGTTAACTGTAAGCAACTAAAAGCATATTTTGGCATGTTGAGGATAAATCCCAATGCGACAAAAAATGGTTCAAATTGTGGTAAATGTAAGGGGAAGGTGCAGGGATAAAGAAAAAGTTAAAGGCTGAGTGTCTACCATTCATAAAGAGAAAGATACGTCAATAACCTTATTTTTATGTTACTGACTAGCTAGTTAGAATAGGGCCACTAAGAGAATGACTTGATGTTATCATCGATTGTTTAAGTCGTGGTCTCGCTCGATTGCCTTGAGGTCCATGCAAGGTGCACTCTCGGCCATTCATTACCCGTTACCAAGGAAGCTTCCATGCACGTATATTTCATACGGTTTGGCAGTGCTATACTACGATTTTGGTCCAGGGTTCGAGCTCATCCGTGCATTAGCCTTGAATTCTGTCGGAATGATCGTTTCGAGACGTTGTTACGGCTACGTACAACACATACAATAATTTTGGCAATGAAGAAAAATAATTTATGGTTCTTCTCATAACATAGTGAATTGAGAAAATGTTTATTCCAGTAGAAGTACTTTTAAAAAGAAGGTTCGTACTTAAAATATCAACGTCTCTCTTAACGCATCATTCATCGTCCGCTAGTGGTTGCCACGCTGGCCCCATGTTAAATCCCATAGACTCATTGCTCGTGGCTAGCGCAAAATTGAGACGTCCTACGTAGCTGAACTTTTCGCATGCGGATGCTTGGTGATCTTAGAATGGCCCTTTTGTCGGTTTGGGGTTGTAGGGGCCAGGACAAATGCGTGGGAGGGTTTTGAATTTCGCCACCAGCGAATTTAAATTTCGTTTTATCTCCAAGTTGCAACCAAATATTTCAAGCAACAATGGCTTGAACAATCAACACTGGTCCTTAGATTTATTGCAAAAGCCTGGACAAACTAAAAACTAAAAACTAAAACTAAAACTAAAACTAAAAATTGAGGATAAAATAAGCAAACATTAACGTTGCCGTGGATTGCGTAAGAATAAAGCAATGTACGTTAGATGATCTTTACGCAACAATATGAACATCCACGAGCTAACGGGATTTTTGTTAATAACCCAAAAATAAAATGCTTCGACCTTCGGGGGTTTCTGCATGACTAAATGTGAACGAAGAAAGCAAACGAAAATAATTCTTAATTTTGCTGATGTAATGGCTAATTATTTATAGACATAAAATTCCTCAAAAAAAAGGTAGAGCGGAATATAAGACGGTGCGCTGACTTTTTGTATGCTTACATTCGTAAGTTACAAGTGTCTATCAACTGCAAGCAACTAAAAGCATATATTATCATGTCGAGAATAAATCCTAATGCTGCCGAAATCTTGAAAAAGTAAGGGGAAGGTGCAGGGATAACCAAACAACTAAAGAGCATGCACTGTTTGAGTTAGCGAAGCGAACGAAATCAGTGATTGTTAGCTAGTGTATGCAAAAGTGGGCTTGAAGAAACTTAAGCATGTGGAGAATGGTCGTACAATAAGTTAAGCCGTGTCAATTTGGCTAATCTAACGGCTAATTGGCAATGGTAAATTATCAATGTGAAAATATAGAGATATAAAATTTCTCCAGAAAATAAGGTACAGATGAAGATAAGACGGTGTAACCTTTTTTACGTTCACAGTCCTATGGAAGCTGCGATATCCACCCATAACCAAAACTGGTGTAAAAACCCGCCAAGTTTAAACAAACAAGATCGGCCTTTGAAGGTAATGATATCATTCAACAGGGAAAGGCCGCCAAGGTTAATCGTATTAGCCAACTTAATCACACCGAATAATACTTTGTACGTTTAACTTTCGAACTATTAGTCAGTGTGATTAATTTCGCTAATAGAATTAACCTTGGTGGCCTTTCCCTGTTGAATGATATCACTACCTACAAAGGTCAATCCTTTTTATAAACTTGGCGGGTTTTTACGCTAGTTTTGGTTTTGGGTGTATATATATACTTAAAGTAGTCTCAGTTCCCTGAACTTCCTTGCTGTCTAATGTATTTATTTTGGAAAGAGTGTCTTTATTCGACTTATTGTGGAATACTGCGCCCAAATTTGGTCACCAGGATGCCAGAAACAGTTGAGTGGAAAAAGTGCAAAGACGAGCAACAAAATTTCTTGCTGGTATCCCTCACTTGTCTTACGAGCAAAGGCTGCAAAAAATCCAGCTTACCTTTCTGGAAGCGCGAATTGTACGTGGAGACATGCTTGTTCTGTTTAAACGTTTTAATAACGACTTGCCTTGCTCTTTTAGAGAAGACTTGAACGTGAACGAACCCCGTAAAACGAGAGGTCATTGCTACAACTAAGTAAAACCAACCGTGGAAAGTTCTCCATCTCCGAGCCATTACACCTTGGAACTGCCTTCCAGTATACGTCGTGAATGCTGCATCTGTTGAAACCTTCAAGAGACATTTTTGATGAACTCTATAACCTTTATCAGATTTTTGTTAGCCTGCTGGGCCATACAAGTTTTCCTTCGGGCCGTCATTCTGTTACGTTATGTTATGTTATGTTATGTTATGTTATGTTATGTTATGTTATGTTATGTTATGTTAACGATGCGATAAATTAGCCAAGAGTGTCGATTTTTTGGATTTAGGAAAAAAAAAAGTCACAGGAAAAAAGTTCCAGAATTATAGGCACAGAAATTACGTGACAGGAAAAGACTAGCAAAAAATACGTCACAGAATAAAAACAGAAATTGACTGTCTTAAAATTACATGCTTCGGCGCTGTAGCACGCCATTTTAAGATAGTCCATTTGAACAACAGCTGTCATTACGTATTTACAAGCTGGAAGCTGTATAGAATGCACACGATGCCACTACCAATAAGAATAACTAGAATCAACAATATTTGCGAAGCAGGGAACAATAAATCTTTCACCCTAGCCGATCATTTGCATCACTGAACGGATTCACTATCATCTTGCAAGATGCCATAAAACAAATTAGGCCTAAAATCACCTTGCCACGGCAGCGCCAAGTTTCTACGAGTCGCTGCTGGTTTCATCAACAACGCTCTGACGTCTCTCCCGGCACTTTGCTAGTTTCCACTGATCTATATACGTAGCGCGAACACGGTAACAGTGTGCCGGCACCACTGTTGCATAAATGAATAGGCCTACTGTCTCTGTTAGCTGCTACTTGCTAAATTAAAACGCATGTAAAGTTAGGCCTAAAAGCTGACAATTACGCCTAAAATTTAAAATTGGCCTAACACATTTTTAACTGTCAATTGTGATGGTCCTTGCATTAAGATTATATAACTAGAGGTCGCTGTTGCAGTGCGTGACAGAGGTATGCGCCTCAACATATTCTGTGGAGTCGTCACTTGTGTGCTCCACAATGGCGGCCGTTCAATTTCCAATCATTATGTTAACCTAATCTATCTTAATCTCCCCACCCCCTCCTTCGCTTCCTCCAAGAATTTTGGGTAAAATGTTTACGGTACCACTTTTATTTAATCACATTCACTGGAACATAAACAAATTTCTTTAGGTTTTTGCGTAAGGAAAACGTCTGGGGGAAAAAAGTCCGGGGAAGGTAAGAGTTAAGGGGGAATTTGTCAGCTATCATTTTTGATGGGGGAGGGGGAGTCCGGGGGGGGGGGGGGATGTCCGAATACCATCAACTCACGTCTCCGATCTACTAAAAAACTTCCCAAGGGGTTAAATAGTCAAAACGCACATACAGAATCCAGCTGGTTCATAGGGTCAGGAGCAAGAGGAGTCAAGAGTCATAGTGTCAGGAGCGAAAAAGGAGTCAGGAGTCATATAGTGTCAGGAGTGAAGAAGGAGTCTTCAACACAATTCTATTACACATTCCACCGTTCGTCCTCAGTCCTGGCTCCATGCGGCCCGTTGTCGAACAAGTGTCCGTTTTTACTTTTGCGGGAAAAAAACGTACGTTAAGAATTACGCTGTCCAAGTTTTTATCGAATAAATATGCGTGAAAAATATCGCTTGTGCTACAAATACTCGAAACACGTGTCAATTCCCCAAGCAGTATAGACAGCGTTTAAATCGCTTTAAAGCGAGGAGAACGCATTCTTTCTCAAGCAAAGGCCAACTGACGCAGACATTGCGTCATTTACCTCCCCCCGACACGCCCGTTCTTGCGCGTGCCAGGAAGCAGACGTTATTACCATTGCATTGATAAATAAGATTTTGATGATGTTAAATTAGATGGCTGAGAGCGAGAATGCTAAATCTATAGCTTTTCTCCCAAACGATTGGAGAACCTGTTTATACTTACGTTTCCTTACAAGTAGTGTTAACTTGTCGGTACTGAGTGCTACTTACTTAATTTAGCTACAGCACTAATCTTGGCTACAGGAAATCATTTGCGGACAGTCTCAGTAGGCATATAGAAAGCGCATTTTTGGAAGGGGAGGGTCACATTATTTTTGGACCTTGAGTGGGTGAGGAGCAAGATTTTTCCAGGGTCTCGAAGGGGAGGGGGACATCGAAAATTTGGTGGTCACATCTTCACATCATACCCCCTCCCCCCGCGGCCGTAAATAATAACCATGACCAGTTTCTAAAATGACGGAAACTCGGCGAGCAGGTTCTAGTTGTTATTGCAACAAGTCTGAAAACAAAAGGTCATCCACCTTAAAAGTTTGTTCAAGGGAGGAAGCGCCGGCGTGTAAAGGCAGGATCTTTCTTGGGTTGCATTGTCGCTGGTGGTTCAGGTATTGCCTAATGCCGCCTTAATCCCTTTAACCCTTCTTTTGAGTGAATTAGGGAAAAGTCGGCGTCGCAAGCAGCGCTGTGGCCTAATCCTGCGGCGTTTCAAATCCAAAAGACGAAAGACAAACGAGATGAAAAGAAGAAAAAAAGGAAGAAAAAAAAGAAGAAAGAACGAAAAATGCACACATTCATTTTCTTTTATTTACGGCAAAACTCGCCAAACTGTGATTCACTTGCAAATCCGGAGTCGTATGACCCAGTTGGCAAATTCTCATACCGCCTCCCCTTCGCCCCCCCCCCTCCCCCTCTTTTGCGTTAAATTTCACCTCCACCCTCACCCGAGCGCCATAATAGCGCTCGATTACCCCGCTGGAAGGCAGTGCAATTTACCGCTAAACTGGT